>JAVTVY010006219.1:0-41024 GCA_036873755.1 Hanleya hanleyi | reverse complement strand
AAGGTCCAATGACCCGACATGGTTCGTCTGTCCAAGGATCCAATGATGTGAATGCATAAGGTCTAATCACCCGATATAGTTTGTCTGTCCAAGGGTCTAATGGTGTGAATGTATAAGGTCTAATGACCCGACATGGTTCGTCTGTCCAAGGATCTAATGGTGTGAATGTATAAGGTTTAATGACCCGACATGGGACGTCTGTCCAAGGATCTAATGGTGTGAATGTATAAGGTCCAATGACCCGACATGGTTCGTCTGTCCAAGGATCTAATGGTGGGAATGTATAAGGTCTAATAACCCGACATGGTTCGTCTGTCCAAGGGTCTAATGGTGTGAATGTATAAGGTCTAATGATCCGGCATGGTTCATCTGTCCAAGGTTTAATGGTGTGAATGTATAAGGTCTAATAACCCGACATGGTTCGTCTGTCCAAGGGTCTAATGGTGTGAACGTATAAGGTCTAATGACCCGACATAGTTCGTCTGTCCAAGGATCTAATGGTGTGAATGTATAAGGTCTAATGACCCGACATGGTTCGTCTGTCCAAGGATCTAATGGTGTGAATGTATAAGGTCTAATGATCTGACATGGTTTGTCTGTCCAAGGGTCTAATGGTGTGAATGTATAAGGTCTAATGACCCGGGATGGTTCATCTGTCCAAGGGTTTAATGGTGTGAATGTATAAGGTCTAATAACCCGACATGGTTCGTCTGTCCAAGGGTCTAATGGTGTGAACGTATAAGGTCTAATGACCCGACATAGTTCGTCTGTCCAAGGATCTAATGGTGTGAATGCATAAGGTCTAATGACCCGACAAGGTTCGTCTGTCCAAGGATCTAATGGTGTGAATGTATAAGGTCCAATGACCCGACATGGTTCGTCTGTCCAAGGATCTAATGGTGTAAATGTATAAGGTCTAATGACCCGACAAGGTTCGTCTGTCCAAGGATCTAATGATGTGAATGTATAAGGTCTAATGACCCGACATGGTTCGTCTGTCCAGGGATCTTATGGTGTGAATGTATAAGGTCTAATGACCGGACATGGTTCGTCTGTCCAAGGATCTACTGGTGTGAATGTATACGGTCTAATGACCCGACAAGGTTCGTTTGTCCAAGGATCTAAGGGTGTGTATGTATAAGGTCTAATGAGCCGACATGGTTCGTCTGTCCAAGGATCTAATGGTGTGAATGTATAAGGTCTAATGACCCGACAAGGTTCGTCTGTCCAAGGATCTAATGGTGTGAATGTATAAGGTCCAATGACCCGACATGGTTCGTCTGTCCAAGGATCTAATGGTGTAAATGTATAAGGTCTAATGACCCTACACGGTTCGTCTGTCCAAGGGTCTAATGGCGTGAATGTATAAGGTCTAATGACCCGACATGGTTCGTCTGTCCAAGGATCTAATGGTGTGAATGTATAAGGTCTAATGACCCGACATGGTTCGTCTGTCCAAGGATCTAATGGTGTAAATGTATAAGGTCTATTGACCCGACAAGATTCGTCTGTCCAAGGGTCTAATGGTGTGAAGGTATAAGGTCTAATGACCCGACATGGTTCGTCTGTCCAAGGATCTAATGGTGTGAATGTATAAGGTCTAATGACCCGACATGGTTCGTCTGTCCAAGGATCTAATGGTGTGAATGTATAAGGTCCAATGACCCGACATGGCTCGTCTGTCCAAGGATCCAATGATGTGAATGCATACGGTCTAATCACCCGACATAGTTTGTCTGTCCAAGGGTCTAATGGTGTGAATGTATAAGGTCTAATGACCCGACATGGTTCGTCTGTCCAAGGATCTAATGGTGTGAATGTATAAGGTTTAATGACCCGACATGGTTCGTCTGTCCAAGGATCTAATGGTGTGAATGTATAAGGTCTAATAACCCGACATGGTTCGTCTGTCCAAGGGTCTAATGGTGTGAACGTATAAGGTCTAATGACCCGACATAGTTCGTCTGTCCAAGGGTCTAATGGTGTGAATGTATAAGGTCTAATGACCCGACATGGTTCGTCTGTCCAAGGATCTAATGGTGTGAATGTATAAGGTCTAATGACCCGACATGGTTCGTCTGTCCAAGGATCTAATGGTGTAAATGTATAAGGTCTAATAACCCGACAAGGTTCGTCTGTCCAAGGGTCTAATGGTGTGAATGTATAAGGTCTAATGACCCGACAAGGTTCGTCTGTCCAAAGATCTAATGGTGTGAATGTATAAGGTCTAATGACCCGACATGGTTCGTCTGTCCAAGGATCTAATGGTGTAAATGTATAAGGTCTAATGACCCGACAAGGTTCGTCTGTCCAAGGATCTAATGGTGTGAATGTATAAGGTCTAATGACCCGACATGGTTCGTCTGTCCAAGGATCTAATGGTGTGAATGTATAAGGTCTAATGACCCGACAAGGTTGGTCTGTCCAAGTGTCTAATGGTGTGAATGTATAAGGTCTAATGACCCGACATGGTTCGTCTGTCCAAGCATCTAATGGTGTGAATGTATAAGGTCTAATGCCCCGACATGGTTCGTCTGTCCAAGGATCTAATGGTGTGAATGTATACGGTCTAAAGACCCGACATGGTTCGTCTGTCCAAGGATCTAATGGTGTAAATGTATAAGGTCTAATGACCCGACAAGGTTCGTCTGTCCAAGGGTCTAATGGTGTGAATGTATAAGGTCTTTTGACCCGACATGGTTCGTCTGTCCAATGATCTAATGGTGTGAATGTATAAGGTCTAATGACCCGACAAGGTTCGTCTGTCCAAGGGTCTAATGGTGTGAATGTATAAGGTCTAATGACCCGACAAGGTTCGTCTGTCCAAAGATCTAATGGTGTGAATGTACAAGGTCTAATGACACGACATGGTTCGTCTGTCCAAGGATCTAAAGGTGTAAATGTATAAGGTCTAATGACCCGACAAGGTTCGTCTGTCCAAGGGTTTAATGGTGTGAATGTATAAGGTCTAATGACCCGACATGGTTCGTCTGTCCAAGGATCTAATGGTGTGAATGTATAAGGTCAAATGACCCGACATGGTTCGTCCGTCCAAGGATCTAATGGTGTAAATGTATAAGGTCTAATGACCCGACAAGGTTCGTCTGTCCAAGGGTCTAATGGTGTGAATGCATAAGGTCTAATGACCCGACAAGGTTCGTCTGTCCAAGGATCTAATGGTGTGAATGTATAAGGTCTAATGACCCGACATGGTTCGTCTGTCCAAGGATCTAATGGTGTAAATGTATAAGGTCTAATGACCCGACAAGGTTCGTCTGTCCAAGGATCTAATGGTGTGAATGTATAAGGTCTAATGACCCGACATGGTTCGTCTGTCCAAGGATCTTATGGTGTGAATGTATAAGGTCTAATGACCGGACATGGTTCGTCTGTCCAAGGATCTACTGGTGTGAATGTATACGGTCTAATGACCCGACAAGGTTCGTTTGTCCAAGGATCTAAGGGTGTGTATGTATAAGGTCTAATGAGCCGACATGGTTCGTCTGTCCAAGGATCTAATGGTGTGAATGTATAAGGTCTAATGACCCGACAAGGTTCGTCTGTCCAAGGATCTAATGGTGTGAATGTATAAGGTCCAATGACCCGACATGGTTCGTCTGTCCAAGGATCTAATGGTGTAAATGTATAAGGTCTAATGACCCTACACGGTTCGTCTGTCCAAGGGTCTAATGGCGTGAATGTATAAGGTCTAATGACCCGACATGGTTCGTCTGTCCAAGGATCTAATGGTGTGAATGTATAAGGTCTAATGACCCGACATGGTTCGTCTGTCCAAGGATCTAATGGTGTAAATGTATAAGGTCTATTGACCCGACAAGATTCGTCTGTCCAAGGGTCTAATGGTGTGAAGGTATAAGGTCTAATGACCCGACATGGTTCGTCTGTCCAAGGATCTAATGGTGTGAATGTATAAGGTCTAATGACCCGACATGGTTCGTCTGTCCAAGGATCTAATGGTGTGAATGTATAAGGTCCAATGACCCGACATGGCTCGTCTGTCCAAGGATCCAATGATGTGAATGCATAAGGTCTAATCACCCGACATAGTTTGTCTGTCCAAGGGTCTAATGGTGTGAATGTATAAGGTCTAATGACCCGACATGGTTCGTCTGTCCAAGGATCTAATGGTGTGAATGTATAAGGTTTAATGACCCGACATGGTTCGTCTGTCCAAGGATCTAATGGTGTGAATGTATAAGGTCTAATAACCCGACATGGTTCGTCTGTCCAAGGGTCTAATGGTGTGAACGTATAAGGTCTAATGACCCGACATAGTTCGTCTGTCCAAGGGTCTAATGGTGTGAATGTATAAGGTCTAATGACCCGACATGGTTCGTCTGTCCAAGGATCTAATGGTGTGAATGTATAAGGTCTAATGACCCGACATGGTTCGTCTGTCCAAGGATCTAATGGTGTAAATGTATAAGGTCTAATGACCCGACAAGGTTCGTCTGTCCAAGGGTCTAATGGTGTGAATGTATAAGGTCTAATGACCCGACATGGTTCGTCTGTCCAAAGATCTAATGGTGTGAATGTATACGGTCTAATGACCCGACATGGTTCGTCTGTCCAAGGATCTAATGGTGTAAATGTATAAGATCTAATAACCCGACAAGGTTCGTCTGTCCAAGGGTCTAATGGTGTGAATGTATAAGGTCTAATGACCCGACATGGTTCGTCTGTCGAGCGATCTAATGATGTGAATGTATAAGGTCTAATGACCCGACAAGGTTGGTCTGTCCAAGTGTCTAATGGTGTGAATGTATAAGGTCTAATGACCCGACATGGTTCGTCTGTCCAAGCATCTAATGGTGTGAATGTATAAGGTCTAATGCCCCGACATGGTTCGTCTGTCCAAGGATCTAATGGTGTGAATGTATACGGTCTAAAGACCCGACATGGTTCGTCTGTCCAAGGATCTAATGGTGTAAATGTATAAGGTCTAATGACCCGACAAGGTTCGTCTGTCCAAGGGTCTAATGGTGTGAATGTATAAGGTCTTTTGACCCGACATGGTTCGTCTGTCCAATGATCTAATGGTGTGAATGTATAAGGTCTAATGACCCGACAAGGTTCGTCTGTCCAAGGGTCTAATGGTGTGAATGTATAAGGTCTAATGACCCGACAAGGTTCGTCTGTCCAAAGATCTAATGGTGTGAATGTATAAGGTCTAATGACACGACATGGTTCGTCTGTCCAAGGATCTAAAGGTGTAAATGTATAAGGTCTAATGACCCGACAAGGTTCGTCTGTCCAAGGGTCTAATGGTGTGAATGTATAAGGTCTAATGACCCGACATGGTTCGTCTGTCCAAGGATCTAATGGTGTGAATGTATAAGGTCAAATGACCCGACATGGTTCGTCCGTCCAAGGATCTAATGGTGTAAATGTATAAGGTCTAATGACCCGACAAGGTTCGTCTGTCCAAGGGTCTAATGGTGTGAATGTATAAGGTCTAATGACCCGACATGGTTCGTCTGTCCAAGGATCTAATGGTGTGAATGTATAAGGTCTAATGACCCGACATGGTTCGTCTGTCCAAGGATCTAATGGTGTAAATGTATAAGGTCTAATAACCCGACAAGGTTCGTCTGTCCAAGGGTCTAATGGTGTGAATGTATAAGGTCTAATGACCCGACATGGTTCGTCTGTCGAGCGATCTAATGATGTGAACGTATAAGGTCTAATGACCCGACAAGGTTCGTCTGTCCAAGGGTCTAATGGTGTGAATGTATAAGGTCTAATGACCCGACATGGTTCGTCTGTCCAAGCATCTAATGGTGTGAATGTATAAGGTCTAATGCCCCGACATGGTTGGTCTGTCCAAGGATCTAATGGTGTGAATGTATACGGTCTAATGACCCGACATGGTTCGTCTGTCTAAGGATCTAATGGTGTAAATGTATAAGGTCTAATGACCCGACAAGGTTCGTCTGTCCAAGGGTCTAATGGTGTGAATGTATAAGGTCTAATGACCCGACATGATTCGTCTGTCCAATGATCTAATGGTGTGAATGTATAAGGTCTAATGACCCGACATGGTTCGTCTGTCCAAGGATCTAATGGTGTGAATGTATAAGGTCTAATGATCTGACATGGTTTGTCTGTCCAAGGGCCTAATGGTGTGAATGTATAAGGTCTAATGACCCGGCATGGTTCGTCTGTCCAAGGATCTAATGGTGTGAATGCATAAGGTCTAATGACCCGACAAGGTTCGTCTGTCCAAGGATCTAATGGTGTGAATGTATAAGGTCCAATGACCAGACATGGTTCGTCTGTCCAAGGATCTAATGGTGTAAATGTATAAGGTCTAATGACCCGACAAGGTTCGTCTGTCCAAGGATTTAATGATGTGAATGTATAAGGTCTAATGACCCGACATGGTTCGTCTGTCCAAGGATCTTATGGTGTGAATGTATAAGGTCTAATGACCGGACATGGCTCGTCTGTCCAAGGATCTACTGGTGTGAATGTATACGGTCTAATGACCCGACAAGGTTCGTTTGTCCAAGGATCTAATGGTGTGAATGTATAAGGTCTAATGAGCCGACATGGTTCGTCTGTCCAAGGATCTAATGGTGTGAATGTATAAGGTCTAATGACCCGCCAAGGTTCGTCTGTCCAAGGATCTAATGGTGTGAATGTATAAGGTCCAATGACCCGACATGGTTCGTCTGTCCAAGGATCTAATGGTGTAAATGTATAAGGTCTAATGACCCTACACGGTTCGTCTGTCCAAGGGTCTAATGGCGTGAATGTATAAGGTCTAATGACCCGACATGGTTCGTCTGTCCAAGGATCTAATGGTGTGAATGTATAAGGTCTAATGACCCGACATGGTTCGTCTGTCCAAGGATCTAATGGTGTAAATGTATAAGGTCTAATGACCCGACAAGATTCGTCTGTCCAAGGGTCTAATGGTGTGAATGTATAAGGTCTAATGAGCCGACATGGTTCGTCTGTCCAAGGATCTAATGGTGTGAATGTATAAGGTCTAATGACCCGACATGGTTCGTCTGTCCAAGGATCTAATGGTGTGAATGTATAAGGTCTAATCACCCGACATGGTTCGTCTGTCCAAGGATCTAATGGTGTCAATGTATAAGGTCTAATGACCTGACAAGGTTCGTCTGTCCAAGGGTCTAATGGTGTGAATGTATAAGGTCTAATGACCCGACATGGTTCGTTTGTCCAAGGATCTAATGGTGTGAATGTATACGGTCTAATGACCCGACATGGTTCGTCTGTCCAAGGATCTAATGGTGTAAATGTATAAGGTCTAATGACCCGACAAGGTTCGTCTGTCCAAGGGTCTAATGGTGTGAATGTATAAGGTCTAATGACCCGACAAGGTTCGTCTGCGCAAAGATCTAATGGTGTGAATGTATAAGGTCTAATGACACGACATGGTTCGTCTGTCCAAGGATCTAAAGGTGTAAATGTATAAGGTCTAATGACCCGACAAGGTTCGTCTGTCCAAGGGTCTAATGGTGTGAATGTATAAGGTCTAATGACCCGACATGGTTCGTCTGTGCAAGGATCTAATGGTGTGAATGTATAAGATCTAATGACCCGACATGGTTCCTCTGTGCAAGGATCTAATGGTGTAAATGTATAAGGTCTAATGACCCGACAAGGTTCGTCTGTCCAAGGGTCTAATGGTGTGAATGTATAAGGTCTAATGACCCGACATGGTTCGTCTGTCCAAGGATCTAATGGTGTGAATGTATAAGGTCTAATGACCCGACATGGTTCGTCTGTCCAAGGATCTAATGGTGTAAATGTATGAGGTCTAATAACCCGACAAGGTTCGTCTGTCCAAGGGTCTAATGGTGTGAATGTATAAGGTCTAATGACCCGACATGGTTCGTCTGTCGAGCGATCTAATGATGTGAATGTATAAGGTCTAATGACCCGACAAGGTTCGTCTGTCCAAGGGTCTAATGGTGTGAATGTATAAGGTCTAATGACCCGACATGGTTCGTCTGTCCAAGCATCTAATGGTGTGAATGTATAAGGTCTAATGTCCCGACATGGTTCGTCTGTCCAAGGATCTAATGGTGTGAATGTATACGGTCTAATGACCCGACATGGTTCGTCTGTCCAAGGATCTAATGGTGTAAATGTATAAGGTCTAATGACCCGACAAGGTTCGTCTGTCCAAGGGTCTAATGGTGTGAATGTATAAGGTCTAATGACCCGACATGGTTCGTCTGTCCAATGATCTAATGGTGTGAATGTATAAGGTCTAATGACCCGACAAGGTTCGTCTGTCCAAGGGTCTAATGGTGTGAATGTATAAGGTCTAATGACCCGACAAGGTTCGTCTGTCCAAAGATCTAATGGTGTGAATGTATAAGGTCTAAAGACACGACATGGTTCGTCTGTCCAAGGATCTAAAGGTGTAAATGTATAAGGTCTAATGACCCGACAAGGTTCGTCTGTCCAAGGGTCTAATGGTGTGAATGTATAAGGTCTAATGACCCGACATGGTTCATCTGTCCAAGGATCTAATGGTGTGAATGTATAAGGTCTAATGACCCGACATGGTTCGTCTGTCCAAGGATCTAATGGTGTAAATGTATAAGGTCTAATGACCCGACAAGGTTCGTCTGTCCAAGGGTCTAATGGTGTGAATGTATAAGGTCTAATGACCCGACATGGTTCGTCTGTCCAAGGATCTAATGGTGTGAATGTATAAGGTCTAATGACCCGACATGGTTCGTCTGTCCAAGGATCTAATGGTGTAAATGTATAAGGTCTAATAACCCGACAAGGTTCGTCTGTCCAAGGGTATAATGGTGTGAATGTATAAGGTCTAATGACCCGACATGGTTCGTCTGTCGAGCGATCTAATGATGTGAACGTTTAAGGTCTAATGACCCGACAAGGTTCGTCTGTCCAAGGGTCTAATGGTGTGAATGTATAAGGTCTAATGACCCGACATGGTTCGTCTGTCCAAGCATCTAATGGTGTGAATGTATAAGGTCTAATGCCCCGACATGGTTCGTCTGTCCAAGGATCTAATGGTGTGAATGTATACGGTCTAATGACCCGACATGGTTCGTCTGTCTAAGGATCTAATGGTGTAAATGTATAAGGTCTAATGACCCGACAAGGTTCGTCTGTCCAAGGGTCTAATGGTGTGAATGTATAAGGTCTAATGACCCGACATGGTTCGTCTGTCCAAGGATCTTATGGTGTGAATGTATAAGGTCTAATGACCGGACATGGTTCGTCTGTCCAAGGATCTACTGGTGTGAATGTATACGGTCTAATGACCCGACAAGGTTCGTTTGTCCAAGGATCTAATGGTGTGAATGTATAAGGTCTAATGAGCCGACATGGTTCGTCTGTACAAGGATCTAATGGTGTGAATGTATAAGGTCTAATGACCCGACAAGGTTCGTCTGTCCAAGGATCTAATGGTGTGAATGTATAAGGTCCAATGACCCGACATGGTTCGTCTGACCAAGGATCTAATGGTGTAAATGTATAAGGTCTAATGACCCTACACGGTTCGTCTGTCCAAGGGTCTAATGGCGTGAATGTATAAGGTCTAATGACCCGACATGGTTCGTCTGTCCAAGGAACTAATGGTGTGAATGTATAAGGTCTAATGACCCGACATGGTTCGTCTGTCCAAGGATCTAATGGTGTAAATGTATAAGGTCTAATGACCCGACAAGATTCGTCTGTCCAAGGGTCTAATGGTGTGAATGTATAAGGTCTAATGACCCGACATGGTTCGTCTGTCCAAGGATCTAATGGTGTGAATGTATAAGGTCTAATGACCCGACATGGTTCGTCTGTCCAAGGATCTAATGGTGTGAATGTATAAGGTCCAATGACCCGACATGGTTCGTCTGTCCAAGGATCCAATGATGTGAATGCATAAGGTCTAATCACCCGACATAGTTTGTCTGTCCAAGGGTCTAATGGTGTGAATGTATCAGGTCTAATGACCCGACATGGTTCGTCTGTCCAAGGATCTAATGGTGTGAATGTATAAGGTCTAATGACCCGACAAGGTTCGTCTGTCCAAGGATCTAATGGTGTGAATGTATAAGGTCCAATGACCCGACATGGTTCGTCTGTCCAAGGATCTAATGGTGTAAATGTATAAGGTCTAATGACCCGACAAGGTTCGTCTGACCAAGGATCTAATGGTGTGAATGTATAAGGTCTAATGACCCGACATGGTTCGTCTGTCCAAGGATCTAATGGTGTGAATGTATAAGGTCTAATGACCCGACAAGGTTCGTCTGTCCAAGGATCTAATGGTGTGAATGTATAAGGTCCAATGACCCGACATGGTTCGTCTGTCCAAGGCTCTAATGGTGTGAATGTATAAGGTCTAATGACCCGACAAGGTTCGTCTGTCCAAGGATCTAATGGTGTGAATGTATAAGGTCCAATGACCCGACAAGGTTCGTCTGTCCAAGGATCTAATGGTGTGAATGTATAATGTCTAATGACCCGACTTGGTTCGTCTGTCCAAGGATCTAATGGTGTGAATGTATAAGGTCTAATGACCCGACAAGGTTCGTCTGTCCAAGGATCTAATGGTGTGAATGTATAATGTCCAATGACCCGACATGGTTCGTCTGTCCAAGGATCTAATGGTGTAAATGTATACTGTCTAATGACCCGACAAGGTTCGTCTGTCCCAGTGTCTAATGGTGTGAATGTATAAGTTCTAATGACCCGACATGGTTCGTCTGTCCAAGGATCTACTGGTGTGAATGTATAAGGTCTAATGACCCGACATGGTTCGTCTGTCCAAGGATCTAATGGTGTGAATGTATAAGGTCCAATGACCCGACATGGTTCGTCTGTCCAAGGATCCAATGATGTGAATGCATAAGGTCTAATCACCCGACATAGTTTGTCTGTCCAATGGTCTAATGGTGTGAATGTATAAGGTCTAATGACCCGACACGGTTCGTCTGTCCAAGGATCTAATGGTGTGAATGTATAAGGTTTAATGACCCGACATGGTTCGTCTGTCCAAGGATCTAATGGTGTGAATGTATAAGGTCCAATGACCCGACATGGTTCGTCTGTCCAAGGATCTAATGGTGGGAATGTATAAGGTCTAATAACCCGACATGGTTCGTCTGTCCAAGGGTCTAATGGTGTGAATGTATAAGGTCTAATGACCCGGTATGGTTCATCTGTCCAAGGTTTAATGGTGTGAATGTATAAGGTCTAATAACCCGACATGGTTCGTCTGTCCAAGGGTCTAATGGTGTGAACGTATAAGGTCTAATGACCCGACATAGTTCGTCTGTCCAAGGATCTAATGGTGTGAATGTATAAGGTCTAATGACCCGACATGGTTCGTCTGTCCAAGGATCTAATGGTGTGAATGTATAAGGTCTAATGATCTGACATGGTTTGTCTGTCCAAGGGTCTAATGGTGTGAATGTATAAGGTCTAATGACCCGGAATGGTTCATCTGTCCAAGGGTTTAATGGTGTGAATGTATAAGGTCTAATAACCCGACATGGTTCGTCTGTCCAAGGGTCTAATGGTGTGAACGTATAAGGTCTAATGACCCGACATAGTTCATCTGTCCAAGGATCTAATGGTGTGAATGCATAAGGTCTAATGACCCGACAAGGTTCGTCTGTCCAAGGATCTAATGGTGTGAATGTATAAGGTCCAATGACCCGACATGGTTCGTCTGTCCACGGATCTAATGGTGTAAATGTATAAGGTCTAATGACCCGACAAGGTTCGTCTGTCCAAGGATCTAATGATGTGAATGTATAAGGTCTAATGACCCGACATGGTTCGTCTGTCCAAGGATCTTATGGTGTGAATGTATAAGGTCTAATGACCGGACATGGTTCGTCTGTCCAAGGATCTACTGGTGTGAATGTATACGGTCTAATGACCCGACAAGGTTCGTTTGTCCAAGGATCTAATGGTGTGAATGTATAAGGTCTAGTGAGCCGACATGGTTCGTTTGTCCAAGGATCTAATGGTGTGAATGTATAAGGTCTAATGACCCGACAAGGTTCGTCTGTCCAAGGATCTAATGGTGTGAATGTATAAGGTCCAATGACCCGACATGGTTCGTCTGTCCAATGATCTAATGGTGTAAATGTATAAGGTCTAATGACCCTACACGGTTCGTCTGTCCAAGGGTCTAATGGCGTGAATGTATAAGGTCTAATGACCCGACATGGTTCGTCTGTCCAAGGATCTAATGGTGTGAATGTATAAGGTCTAATGACCCGACATGGTTCGTCTGTCCAAGGATCTAATGGTGTAAATGTATAAGGTCTAATGACCCGACAAGATTCGTCTGTCCAAGGGTCTAATGGTGTGAATGTATAAGGTCTAATGACCCGACATGGTTCGTCTGTCCAAGGATCTAATGGTGTGAATGTATAAGGTCTAATGACCCGACATGGTTCGTCTGTCCAAGGATCTAATGGTGTGAATGTATAAGGTCCAATGACCCGACATGGTTCGTCTGTCCAAGGATCCAATGATGTGAATGCATAAGGTCTAATCACCCGACATAGTTTGTCTGTCCAAGGGTCTAATGGTGTGAATGTATCAGGTCTAATGACCCGACATGGTTCGTCTGTCCAAGGATCTAATGGTGTGAATGTATAAGGTTTAATGACCCGACATGGTTCGTCTGTCCAAGGATCTAATGGTGTGAATGTATAAGGTCTAATAACCCGACATGGTTCGTCTGTCCAAGGGTCTAATGGTGTGACCGTATAAGGTCTAATGACCCGACATAGTTCGTCTGTCCAAGGATCTAATGGTGTGAATGTATAAGGTCTAATGACCCGACATGGTTCGTCTGTCCAAGGATCTAATGGTGTGAATGTATAAGGTCCAATGACCCGACATGGTTCGTCTGTCCAAGGGTCTAATGGTGTGAATGTATAAGGTCTAATGACCCGACATGGTTCGTCTGTCCAAGGGTCTAATGGTGTGAATGTATAAGGTCTAATGACCCGACATGGTTCGTCTGTCCAAGGATCTAATGGTGTGAATGTATAAGGTCTAATGACCCGACATGGTTCGTCTGTCCAAGGATCTAATGGTGTAAATGTATAAGGTCTAATGACCCGACAAGGTTCGTCTGTCCAAGGGTCTAATGGTGTGAATGTATAAGGTCTAATGACCCGACATGGTTCGTCTGTCTAAGGATCTAATGGTGTGAATGTATAAGGTCTAATGACCCGACATGGTTCGTCTGTCCAAGGATCTAATGGTGTGAATGTATAAGGTCTAATGACCCGACATGGTTCGTTGTCCAAGGATATAATGGTGTGAATGTATACGGTCTAATGACCCGACATGGTTCGTCTGTCCAAGGATCTAATGGTGTAAATGTATAAGGTCTAATGACCCGACAAGGTTCGTCTGTCGTCTGTCCAAGGGTCTAATGGTGTGAATGTATAAGGTCTAATGACCCGACAAGGTTCGTCTGTCCAAGGGTCTAATGGTGTGAATGTATAAGGTCTAATGACCCGACAAGGTTCGTCTGTCCAAAGATCTAATGGTGTGAATGTATAAGGTCTAATGACACGACATGGTTCGTCTGTCCAAGGATCTAAAGGTGTAAATGTATAAGGTCTAATGACCCGACAAGGTTCGTCTGTCCAAGGGTCTAATGGTGTGAATGTATAAGGTCTAATGACCCGACATGGTTCGTCTGTCCAAGGATCTAATGGTGTGAATGTATAAGGTCTAATGACCCGACATGGTTCGTCTGTCCAAGGATCTAATGGTGTAAATGTATAAGGTCTAATGACCCGACAAGGTTCGTCTGTCCAAGGGTCTAATGGTGTGAATGTATAAGGTCTAATGACCCGACATGGTTCGTCTGTCCAAGGATCTAATGGTGTGAATGTACAAGGTCTAATGACCCGACATGGTTCGTCTGTCCAAGGATCTAATGGTGTAAATGTATAAGGTCTAATAACCCGACAAGGTTCGTCTGTCCAAGGGTCTAATGGTGTGAATGTATAAGGTCTAATGACCCGACATGGTTCGTCTGTCGAGCGATCTAATGATGTTAATGTATAAGGTCTAATGACCCGACAAGGTTCGTCTGTCCAAGGGTCTAATGGTGTGAATGTATAAGGTCTAATGACCCGACATGGTTCGTCTGTCCAAGCATCTAATGGTGTGAATGTATAAGGTCTAATGCCCCGACATGGTTCGTCTGTCCAAGGATCTAATGGTGTGAATGTATACGGTCTAATGACCCGACATGGTTCGTCTGTCCAAGGATCTAATGGTGTAAATGTATAAGGTCTAATGACCCGACAAGGTTCGTCTGTCCAAGGGTCTAATGGTGTGAATGTATAAGGTCTAATGACCCGACATGGTTCGTCTGTCCAATGATCTAATGGTGTGAATGTATAATGTCTAATGACCCGACAAGGTTCGTCTGTCCAAGGGTCTAATGGTGTGAATGTATAAGGTCTAATGACCCGACATGGTTCGTCTGTCCAAGCATCTAATGGTGTGAATGTATAAGGTCTAATGCCCCGACATGGTTCGTCTGTCCAAGGATCTAATGGTGTGAATGTATACGGTCTAATGACCCGACATGGTTCGTCTGTCCAAGGAGCTAATGGTGTAAATGTATAAGGTCTAATGACCCGACAAGGTTCGTCTGTCCAAGGGTCTAATGGTGTGAATGTATAAGGTCAAATGACCCGACATGGTTCGTCTGTCCAATGATCTAATGGTGTGAATGTATAAGGTCTAATGACCCGACATGGTTCGTCTGTCCAAGGATCTAATGGTGTAAATGTATAAAGTCTAATAACCCGACAAGGTTCGTCTGTCCAAGGGTCTAATGGTGTGAATGTATAAGGTCTAATGACCCGACATGGTTCGTCTGTCCAAGGATCTAATGATGTGAATGTATAAGGTCTAATGACCCGACAAGGTTCGTCTGTCCAAGGGTCTAATGGTGTGAATGTATCAGGTCTAATGACCCGACATGGTTCGTCTGTCCAAGCATCTAATGGTGTGAATGTATAAGGTCTAATGACCCGACATGGTTCGTCTGTGCAAGGATCTAATGGTGTAAATGTATAAGGTCTAATGACCCGACAAGGTTTGTCTGTCCAAGGATCTAATGATGTGAATGTATAAGGTCTAATGACCCGACATGGTTCGTCTGTCCAAGGATCTTATGGTGTGAATGTATACGGTCTAATGACCCGACATGGTTCGTCTGTCCAAGGATCTAATGGTGTGAATGTATAAGGTCTAATGACCCGACAAGATTCGTCTGTCCAAGGATCTAATGGTGTGAATGTATAAGGTCTAATGACCCGACATGGTTCGTCTGTCCAAGGATCTAACGGTGTGAATGTATAAGGTCTAATGACACGACAACGTTCGTCTGTCCAAGGATCTAATGGTGTGAATGTATAAGGTCCAATGACCCAACATGGTTCGTCTGTCCAAGGATCTAATGGTGTAAATGTATAAGGTCTAATGGCCCTACACGGTTCGTCTGTCCAAGGGTCTAATGGCGTGAATGTACAAGGTCTAATGACCCGACATGGTTCGTCTGTCCAAGGATCTAATGGTGTGAATGTATAAGGTCTAATGACCCGACATGGTTCGTCTGTCCAAGGATCTAATGGTGTAAATGTATACGGTCTAATGACCCGACAAGGTTCGTCTGTCCAAGGGTCTAATGGTGTGAATGTATAAGGTCTAATGACCCGACATGGTTCGTCTGTCCAAGGATCTAATGGTGTGAATGTATAAGGTCCAATGACCCGACATTGTTCGTCTGTCCAAGGATCCAATGATGTGAATGCATAAGGTCTAATCACCCGACATGGTTTGTCTGTCCAAGGGTCTAATGGTGTGAATGTATAAGGTCTAATGACCCGACATGGTTCGTCTGTCCAAGGATCTAATGGTGTGAATGTATAAGGTTTAATGACCCGACATGGTTCGTCTGTCCAAGGATCTAATGGTGTGAATGTATAAGGTCCAATGACCCGACATGGTTCGTCTGTCCAAGGATCTAATGGTGTGAATGTATAAGGTCTAATAACCCGACATGGTTCGTCTGTCCAACGGTCTAATGGTGTGAATGTATAAGGTCTAATGACCCGGCATGGTTCATCTGTCCAAGGGTTTAATGGTGTGAATGTATAAGGTCTAATAACCCGACATGGTTCGTCTGTCCAAGGGTCTAATGGTGTGAACGTATAAGGTCTAATGAACCCACATAGTTCGTCTGTCCAAGGATCTAATGGTGTGAATGTATAAGGTCTAATGACCCGACATGGTTCGTCTGTCCAAGGATCTAATGGTGTGAATGTACAAGGTCTAATGACCCGACATGGTTCGTCTGTCCAAGGATCTAATGGTGTAAATGTATAAGGTCTAATGACCCGACATGGTTCGTCTGTCCAAGGGTCTAATGGTGTGAATGTATAAGGTCTAATGACCCGACATGGTTCGTCTGTCCAAGGATCTAATGATGTGAATGTATAAGGTCTAATGACCCGACAAGGTTCGTCTGTCCAAGGGTCTAATGGTGTGAATGTATAAGGTCTAATGACCCGACATGGTTCGTCTGTCCAAGCATCTAATGGTGTGAATGTATAAGGTCTAATGACCGGACATGGTTTGTCTGTCCAAGGATCTAATGGTGTGAATGTATAAGGTCTAATGATCCGACATGGTTTGTCTGTCCAAGGATCTAATGGTGTGAATGTATAAGGACTAATGACCTGACATGGTTTGTCTGTCCAAGGATCTAATGGTGTGAATGTATAAGGTCTAATGACCCGACATGATTTGTTTGTCCAAGGGTCTAATGGTGTGAATGTATAAGGTCTAATGACTCGACATAGTTCGTCTGTCCAAGGATCTACTGGTGTGTTTGTATAAGGTCTAATGACCCGACATGTTTCGTCTGTCCAAGGGTCGAATGGTGTGAATGTATAAGGTCTAATGACCCGACATGGTTCGTCTGTCCAAGGATCTAATGGTGTGAATGTATAAGGTCTAATGACCTGACATGGTTTGTCTGTCCAAGGGTCTAATGATGTGAATGTATAAGGTCTAATGACCCGATATGGTTCGTCTGTCCAAGGATCTAATGGTGTGAATGTATAAGGTCTAATGACCTGACATGGTTTGTCTGTCCAAGGATCTAATGGCGTGAATGTATAAGGTCTAATGACCTGACATGGTTTGTCTGTCCAAGGGTCTAATGGTGTGAATGTATAAGGTCTAATGACCGGACATGGTTTGTCTGTCCAAGGATCTAATGGTGTGAATGTATAAGGTCTAATGATCCGACATGGTTTGTCTGTCCAAGGATCTAATGGTGTGAATGTACAAGGACTAATGACCTGACATGGTTTGTCTGTCCAAGGATCTAATGGTGTGAATGTATAAGGTCTAATGACCCGACATGATTTGTTTGTCCAAGGGTCTAATGGTGTGAATGTATAAGGTCTAATGACTCGACATAGTTCGTCTGTCCAAGGATCTACTGGTGTGTTTGTATAAGGTCTAATGACCCGACATGTTTCGTCTGTCCAAGGGTCGAATGGTGTGAATGTATAAGGTCTAATGACCCGACATGGTTCGTCTGTCCAAGGATCTAATGGTGTGAATGTATAAGGTCTAATGACCGGACATGGTTTGTCTGTCCAAGGGTCTAATGGTGTGAATGTATAAGGTCTAATGACCCGACATGGTTTGTCTGTAC
This sequence comes from Hanleya hanleyi, assembly GCA_036873755.1. NCBI lineage: Eukaryota > Metazoa > Mollusca > Polyplacophora > Lepidopleurida > Hanleyidae > Hanleya > Hanleya hanleyi. The sequence continues at coordinate 23,260 of JAVTVY010006219.1, read as the reverse complement.
AAGGATCTAATGGTGTGAATGTATAAAGTCTAATGACCTGACATGGTTTGTCTGTCCAAGGATCTAATGATGTGAATGTATAATGTCTAATGATCCGACATGGTTTGTCAGTCCAAGGGTATAATGGTATGAATGTATACGGTCTAATGACCTGACATGGTTTGTCTGTCCAAGGGTCGAATGGTGTGAATGTATAGGGTCTAATGACCCGACATGGTTTGTTTGTCCAAGGGTCTAATGGTGTGAATGTATAAGGTCTAATGACTCGACATAGTTCGTCTGTCCAAGGATCTATTGGTGTGAATGTATAAGGTCTAATGACCCGACATGGTTTGTCTGTCCAAGGATCTAATGGTGTGAATGTATAAGGTCTAATGACCCGACATGATTTGTTTGTCCAAGGGTCTAATGGTGTGAATGTATAAGGTCTAATGACTCGACATAGTTCGTCTGTCCAAGGATCTACTGGTGTGAATGTAGAAGGTCTAATGACCCGACATGTTTCGTCTGTCCAAGGGTCGAATGGTGTGAATGTATAAGGTCTAATGACCCGACATGGTTCGTCTGTCCAAGGATCTAATGGTGTGAATGTATAAGGTCTAATGACCTGACATGGTTTGTCTGTCCAAGGGTCTAATGGTGTGAATGTATAAGGTATAATGACCCGACATAGTTTGTCTGTACAAGGATCTAATGGTGTGAATGTATAAAGTCTAATGACCTGACATGGTTTGTCTGTCCAAGGATCTAATGATGTGAATGTATAATGTCTAATGATCCGACATGGTTTGTCAGTCCAAGGGTATAATGGTATGAATGTATACGGTCTAATGACCTGACATGGTTTGTCTGTCCAAGGGTCGAATGGTGTGAATGTATAGGGTCTAATGACCCGACATGGTTTGTGTGTCCAAGGGTCTAATGGTGTGAATGTATAAGATCTGATGTTCTGACATGGTTTGTCTGTCCAAGGATCTAATGGTGTGAATGTATAAGGTCTAATGACCCGACATGGTTGGTCTGTCCAAGGATCTAATGGTGTGAATGTATAAGGTCTAATGACCTGACATGGTTTGTCTGTCCAAGGGTCTAATGATGTGAATGTATAAGGTCTAATGACCCGATATGGTTCGTCTGTCCAAGGATCTAATGGTGTGAATGTATAAGGTCTAATGACCTGACATGGTTTGTCTGTCCAAGGATCTAATGGCGTGAATGTATAAGGTCTAATGACCTGACATGGTTCGTCTGTCCAAGGATCTAATGGTGTGAATGTATAAGGTCTAATGACCCGACAAGGTTCGTCTGTCCAAGGGTCTAATGGTGTGAATGTATAAGGTCTAATGACCCGACGTGGTTCGTCTGTCCAAGGATCTAATGGTGTAAATGTATAAGGTCTAATGACCCGACAAGTTTTGTCTGTCCAAGGATCTAATGGTGTGAATGTATAAGGTCTAATGACCCAACATGGTTCGTCTGTCCAAGGATCTAATGGTGTAAATGTAAAAGGTCTAATGACCCGACAAGGTTCGTCTGTCCAAGCATCTAATGGTGTGAATGTATAAGGTCTAATGACCCTACATGGTTCGTCTGTCCAAGGATCTAATGGTGTGAATGTATAAGGTCTAATGACCCGACAAGGTTCGTCTGTCCAAGGATCTAATGGTGTGAATGTATAAGGTCCAATGACCCGACATGGTTCGTCTGTCCAAGGATCTAATGGTGTAAATGTATAAGGTCTAATGACCCGACAAGATTCGTCTGTCCAAGGGTCTAATGGTGTGAATGTATAAGGTCTAATGACCCGACATGGTTCGTCTGTCCAAGGATCTAATGGTGTGAATGTATAAGGTCTAATGACCCGACATGGTTCGTCTGTCCAAGGATCTAATGGTGTGAATGTATACGGTCTAATGACCCGACATGGTTCGTCTGTCCAAGGATCTAATGGTGTAAATGTATAAGGTCTAATGACCCGACAAGGTTCGTCTGTCCAAGGGTCTAATGGTGTGAATGTATAAGCTCTAATGACCCGACATGGTTCGTCTGTCCGAGGATCTAATGGTGTGAATGTATAAGGTCTAATCACCCGACATGGTTCGTCTGTCCAAGGATCTAATGGTGTAAATGTATAAGGTCTAATGACCCGACAAGGTTCGTCTGTCCAAGGGTCTAATGGTGTGAATGTATGAGGTCTGATGACCCGCCATGGTTCGTCTGTTCAAGGATCTAATGGTGTGAATGTATACGGTCTAATGACCCGACATGGTTCGTCTGTCCAAGGATCTAATGGTGTAAATGTATAAGGTCTAATGACCCGACAAGGTTCGTCTGTCCAAGGGTCTAATGGTGTGAATGTATAAGGTCTAATGACCCGACAAGGTTCGTCTGTCCAAAGATCTAATGGTGTGAATGTATAAGGTCTAATGACCCGACATGGTTCGTCTGTCCAAGGATCTAATGGTGTAAATGTATAAGGTCTAATGACCCGACAAGGTTCGTCTGTTCAAGGGTCTAATGGTGTGAATGTATAAGGTCTAATGACCCGACATGGTTCGTCTGTCCAAGGTTCTAATGGTGTGAATGTATAAGGTCTAATGACCCGACATGGTTCGTCTGTCCAAGGATCTAATGGTGTAAATATATAAGGTCTAATGACCCGACAAGGTTCGTCTGTCCAAGGGTCTAATGGTGTGAATGTATAAGGTATAATGACCCGACATGGTTCGTCTGTCCAAGGATCTAATAGTGTGAATGTATAAGGTCTAATGACCCGACATGGTTCGTCTGTCCAAGGATCTAATGGAGTAAATGTATAAGGTCTAATAACCCGACAAGGTTCGTCTGTCCAAGGGTCTAATGGTGTGATTGTATAAGGTCTAATGACCCGACATGGTTCGTCTTTCCAAGGATCTAATGGTGTGAATGTATAAGGTCTAATGACCCGACAAGGTTCGTCTGTCCAAGGGTCTAATGGTGTGAATGCATAAGGTCTAATGACCCGACATGGTTCGTCTGTCCAAGCATCTAATGGTGTGAATGTATAAGATCTAATGACCCGACATGGTTCGTCTGTCCAAGGATCTAATGGTGTAAATGTATAAGGTCTAATGACCCGACAAGGTTCGTCTGTCCAAGGATCGTGAGTATCTAATGGTGTGAATGTATAAGGTCCAATGACCCGACATGGTTCGTCTGTCCAAGGGTCTAATGGTGTGAATGTATAAGGTCCAATGACCCGACATGGTTCGTCTGTCCAAGGATCTAATGGTGTGAATGTATAAGGTCTAATGACCCGACATGGTTCGTCTGTCCAAGGATCTAATGGTGTGAATGTATAAGGTCCAATGACCCGACATGGTTCTTCTGTCCAAGGGTCTAATGGTGTGAATGTATAAGGTCCAATGACCCGACATGGTTCGTCTGTCCAAGGATCTAATGGTGTGAATGTATAAGGTCTAATGACCCGACATGGTTCGTCTGTCCAAGGATCTAATGGTGTGAATGTATAAGGTCCAATGACCCGACATGGCTCGTCTGTCCAAGGATCCGAACATAAGGTTCTTCTGTCCAAGGGTCTAATGGTGTGAATGTATAAGGTCCAATGACCTGACATGGTTTGTCTGTCCAAGGATCTAATGGTGTGAATGTATAAGGTCTAATGACCCGACATGGTTCGTCTGTCCAAGGATCTAATGGTGTGAATGTATAAGGTCCAATGACCCGACATGGTTCGTCTGTTCAAGGATCTAATGGTGTGAATGTATAAGGTCCAATGACCCGACATGGTTCGTCTGTCCAAGGGTCTAATGGTGTGAATGTATAAGGTCCAATGACCCGACATGGTTCGTCCGTCCAAGGGTCTAATGGTGTGAATGTATAAGGTCCAATGACCCGACATGGTTCTTCTGTCCAAGGGTCTAATGGTGTGAATGTATAAGGTCCAATGACCCGACATGGTTCGTCTGTCCAAGGATCTAATGGTGTGAATGTATAAGGTCTAATGACCCGACATGGTACGTCTGTCCAAGGATCTAATGGTGTGAATGTATAAGGTCCAATGACCCGACATGGTTCGTCTGTCCAAGGATCTAATGGTGTGAATGTACAAGGTCTAATGACCCGACATGGTTCGTCTGTCCAAGGATCTAATGGTGTGAATGTAGGGAGAGAGAGAATGAATATGATTTTACGTCGCTTTCAACACTGTCGTATCACAACGTTTGGTGCCTATTCCTTTTCACACCCGGAAACCACATGGGTAGGGTTCTATTGATGTGTATGTACAAGGTCCAATGACCCGACATGGTGTGACTGTCCAAGGATCTAATGGTGTGAATTTTTAGAATTCTGTGCTCGGATATGTGAATATACTATAGGTTCCAAGTTTTCTGGCATGATTTTAATGTCCTCGAATCCACTGCTTAGACATGGTAGGCCAACATGTATGAAGGGCTTAGGTCATGTGGGTTCCAAAATTCTATAAATTGGTGCGATGTCTTGATATGGCGTGAATGCCCCAAGACTCAACTACGACAATATGTTGGATGCACTGAGATGGTGTGAATGTCATAGGTTTCAGTGCTCAGGCTGGTGTGAATGTCGCAACATTCAATAGGGTCGGACATAAATATGATGCAAAGCTTTTATTTCGTGTTTGAGAATGGCCAAGTGGGCATTCAAGTACGCAGCAGGGAGTAATACATTTTAGCAAGGGGTGGGGATCTAAAAATCAGAATTTTTTTCATATGTATGCCGAGTTAAATTTTGCATATGGAATGGGGGGGGGAGGTAAAAAAGATCAACTGTTTTTGCAAACATACATGTAGGCTACTCGAATATAGGGCAGAAAATGGGGCATTTGTCACCAAAGAGATAATTACTTATCACAATCTCATAGGATCAGTGTTTTTATCCAAAAACAAAAGATAATGGCCTCCACTCCTCTTCAGCCACAATTTAGTTTGGACACTTCGGACAAGGTCGCGTTGTTATTTTGGAGGATTTAAATAAGCCAACTATTCGTGTATATGTATCACAATAAATACAAGGTCAGAGCTGGGCGAAAAAGCAGGAATAATCCTGAAAATATCTCCCTAGTATAATCCGTGGCGTGTCCGACTCCTCCGCTTTACTCACTGCACAGCGGGTCGCAGGAGTGTGGGGTGAGAGACCTGGGGTTTTCGCTACCCGAGATTCCATGGGCCAAGCTTGCACCCTACAGTAGAATGGGTCGACTGCGCATGCGCGATCTCCCTATCCCTATAAACTAACCCATGGGGGTGAATGAGCACTCGTAGGAATAATAGGGCAAAATCAGTCAAATTTGAGGAAATATAGGGGAACGAGAGATCCTGAAGGATCTTGGCGCCCACCATTGTCCAATAATTGTAAGCTAATGACAAGAGGATGTTTTTGTCCCTTGTTACTAAAAACGATTGATTTGTAATTTTGTTTGGAGAATTTCAAATTTGAGTGAAAAAGATTGAAAAAGGGACACTAGAAAACACCAAGATATTATCTTTCTAAGTTTCAGGATTGTCAAGATTTCTAGAAACTGTACTTGAGGTCGGTTGTTATAGTACAAGTGAAATGAACAAAGTTAGTCTGAAAGTGAATGTCCGGAGGATCCTTCGTATTTGTTTTGTAGTATTTTGGGGTTTTTTCACGTGTCATCATTGGGTACTGGAAGCAAAGACAAATCTCTTTGACACTTTGGCATGAGCGATGAAACATACTTAGGATTTTATAATTAGGAACGAATGCTAATTCTGTTCTTTTTACTGGGCTACTTTGAGATATCTCTTTTAAGATACCATGCTAATAAAAATAGTAAAATGGTACAAAGTTAATACTGAAGGGATCCGGTCCGGGCAGTAAAGTTGAAACTTTGAAAGTGTCTGAATACTGATTATCTCCCTTGGATTGAAACACGCAGTAGTCTACAGTCGAGTTGTGAGGTTATGTCACAAGAGTGACGTCCCTTCGTGTAGCCGGCCCGTCGGCAGATGAAACGGTGGGGCAGTTCACTCGCAACGGGATGGACTAAGGGCTGTTCCATTTAAAAAGGTATGGGAGGGGCGGAAGGCAGCTTTGAATTATACCCCACCACCCATAGAAATTTTATTGGCCTTCCCAATGTTGTAACATAGATTGGAGGGAATTTCCTCCCATGACCCATAGAATAATATATTGAGTGCCTTCCTCCCCTCACATACCTTTTAAAATGGAACAGCCCTAAAGTAAACCGATTTAAAATTTGAAGAAATAGGCCTACATTTTAATTCCGAATCATTTGAACTCCTTGATATAGAAGGTGAAGGTATGGATATTCTCTATATTCAATATATAGAATTTGCCTCACTGTTCGATGCAACGTCACAACTTGGGGAAATCGTATTATTTGAAGCGTAACTTGGATTTTCGAATCGGACCAAAAAAGGTATCTTGCACAACTAGGCCCCATGTGGGACTTGTGTACCAAATCTCGGAAAGATCCATGAAGTAGTTCCTGACAATTCACGATTTATGTTTCAAGGGGAAATTAAAGATGGCGATGGCCATTTTGCAGCCATATCGGATTTTCGAATCGGACCAAAAAAGGTATCTTGCAGAACTGGACCCAAAGGGGAACCGGTGTACCAAATTTGAGAAAGATCCATGCAGTACTTCCTGAGAAATCATGATAAAGTTTCATGGGGAAATCTAAAATGGGGCAGGTGGTCATATTGGATTTTCGAATCGGACCGAGGAAGGTATCTTGCACAACTAGACCCCAAGGGGAACCTGTGCACCAAATTTGAGAACGATCCATGCAGTACTTCCCGAGAAATCACGATAACAAATTTTCATGGGGAAATCCAAGATGGTCACCTGGTGGCCATATTGGATTTTCGAATCGGACCAGAAAAAGGTATCTTGCACAACTAGACCCCAAGGGGAACCTGTGTACCAAATTTGAGAAAGATCCATGCAGTAGTTCCTGAGAAATCGCTGGTGGCCATATTGGATTTCCGAATCGGACCAGAAAAGGTATCTTGCACAACTAGACCCCAAGGGGAACCTGTGTACCCAATTTGAGAAAGATCCATGCAGTAGTTCCTGAGAAATCGCGATAACAAGAATTGTTTACGGACGGACCGACGACGGAAGAAAAGTGATTTGAACATAGGGCCAGTGGGAGTCCTGCATGGTGTGCTGGCAGGTTTTGAATGTCCCAGGGTCTACTCTCATATATTACGACAGGGTGTGAATGTCATAAGATTGAATCTTCAAGATTAAATACTCGCACATGGTTAGAATGCCGTAAGTTCTGACATGGTGTGAACGCCCTGGGATCCAATGCTTCATCATCATGAGTGAGTAGGACTTAGCGTTGTTTTCAACAATTTTTCAGCCATATCACCATGATCACAACGGTTCCTACATGTGCCAGGACCCACGACTGCTCACAGTTCCTGTTATCCTGGACACTGATCAGCTCAGCCATTACAGCACCCGGTCACCCATCCAAGTATTCACTGGGTTCAACATTGCTCAACTTTGGTGATCGGATGAGAACTGGTGTGTCCAATCAAGGTGCATTCTCACTCGGATTGTAAACTGGGAAGGGTCTAATCTGATTTATTCATTTACATGGAACCACTCACTCCAATCACCGCAGTCCTCAACCTTGGGGACAACCAGCTGGAAGAAAATCTGCCAACGGGATGGAGGACAACACTCACTGGCACCGGATTAATGATTGCCCAAACAGAAGTAACTAGAGGTTCCGCTTTGACCCTTGAGTTGCCGCTCTGGCATGAAGCCTATGCTGGTTGTTTTTTTAACAAAAACATACGTCTCCCCCATCCTCCCACCCTGCCTTGAATGGGCACATTATTTAAGGGAAAGTGCTATAAAATGAATGCAATAAGTATCTTAAACAAAGCTGCGTATCTAAAAATATTAATTACAAAGAAGCGATACAAGTAGATGAACGGATGGACAGACACCGGACACGGATGCATGCAAGTGAGGGGGCTATCCCACTGAAGCTTCCATCCAAGTGGGGTGAAATTCCGTCCAGTAGTTCTCAAGATATCTTGCAGACAAGGCCTGTATATACATGTACAAGTAGATGGGACGGACGGACGGACACCGGACATGGATGAATGCACGCACATACACCAAAACCTAATCAAATGAGGGGGCTATCCCAGTGAAGCTTCTATCCAAGTTTGGTGAAATTCCATCCAGTAGTTCTCCAGATATCTTGCAGACAAGCCCTGTATATACATGTACAAGTAGATGGACGGACGGACGGACGGATACCGAACACGGATGAACGCATGCACACACACCAAAACCTAATCAAATGAGGGGGCTATCCCAATGAAGCTTTCATCCAAGTTTGGTGAAATTCTGTCCAGTAGTTCTCCAGATATCTTGCAGACAAGCCCTGTATATACATGTACAAGTAGATGGACGGACGGACAGACACCGGACATGGATGAATGCAGACACACAAACCAAAACCTAATCAAATGAGGGGGCTATCCCACTGAAGCTTCCATCCAAGTGGGTGAAATTCTGTCCAGTAGTTCTCAAGATATCTTGCAGACAAGGCCTGTATATACGTGTACAAGTAGATGGACGGACGGACAGACACCGGACACGGATGAATGCATGCACATACACCAAAACCTAATCAAATGAGGGGGCTATCCCAATGAAGCTTCCATCCAAGTTTGGTGAAATTCCATCCAGTAGTTCTCCAGATATCTTGCAGACAAGCCCTGTATATACATGTGCAAGTAGATGGACGGACGGACACCGGACACGGATGAATGCACGCACATACACCAAAACTTAATCAAATTAGGGGGCTATCCCAATGAAGCTTCCATACAAGTTTGGTGAAATTCCATCCAGTAGTTCTCCCGATATCTTGCAGACAAGCCCTGTATATACATGTACAAGTAGATGGACGGACGGACGGACACCGGACACGGATGAATGCACGCACATACACCAAAACCTAATCAAATGAGGGGGCTATCCCATGAAGCTTCCATCCAAGTTTGGTGAAATTCTGTCCAGTAGTTCTCCAGATATCTTGCAGACAAGCCCTGTATATACATGTACAAGTAGATAGCCGGACACCGGACATGGATGAATGCAGACACACAAACCAAAACCTAATCAAATGAGGGGGCTATCCCACTGAAGCTTCCATCCAAGTGGGGTGAAATTCTGTCCAGTAGTTCTCAAGATATCTTGCAGACAAGGCCTGTATATACATGTACAAGTAGATGGACGGACGGACAGACACCGGACACGGATGAATGCACGCACATACACCAAAACCTAATCAAATGAGGGGGCTATCCCAATGAAGCTTCCATCCAAGCTTGGTGAAATTCCATCCAGTAGTTCTCCAGATATCTTGCAGACAAGCCCTGTATATACATGTGCAAGTAGATGGACGGACGGACGGACACCGGACACGGATGAATGCACGCACATACACCAAAACCTAATCAAATGAGGGGGCTATCCCAATGAAGCTTCCATACAAGTTTGGTGAAATTCCATCCAGTAGTTCTCCCGATATCTTGCAGACAAGCCCTGTATATACATGTACAAGTAGATGGACGGACGGGCGGACACCGGACACGGATGAATGCACGCACATACACCAAAACCTAATCAAATGAGGGGGCTATCCCAATGAAGCTTCCATCCAAGTTTGGTGAAATTCCATCCAGTAGTTCTCAAGTTATCTTGCAGACAAGGCAAGGGGACGGACAGACATCCATCCAGAGAGACAGACAGACATCCATCCATCCATCCAGACAGACAGACAGACAGCACAAACACTAGATGTCTCCCCCCAACATAGTTGGGGGAGACATAATTACCAGGAGATGGGCTTTGCCATTTCCTCTCAGCTCGAATGCTTGTGAGCTAGTTCATATCAATGCATTATCTAGATTAACATTGTCTTAGAAGAACTGTTTACGAAATTTCCGAGGTGGGGGCATTCAATGAATTTTTCAGCTTCAATAATTTCGGCTTACTTGTGTAGATTCGTTCTTCTGTGGGATGATGCCAGCAATAAATAAATATGTGAGGACATTGCCGGTGACCCCCATTTCCCTGGGTTACAAATGTTTTTCGACAAAGTGCTTCACAAAAGGAAAAGATAACCCTCAAGTGTCCAACATCATAGATTTAATGATAATTTCCACAACAAAAATTCTTGAACAACTTTTTCATTTTCATGTGTGATGTGCGGTTTGAACATATAGTATTTCACCCATGCTTCGGTCGCATGTTGCTTTATTTGTTGCTGGTATAGTTAGGGCCTTGGTACAAAAATAAAGCTTTTACGGCCTCTATAGCATGATTGAAATCTATACACGTCTAAAACAAGAGAGTTACACTCCCCTTGGAAAGAAGGCCGGGCCGAGCATTTTTTCATATTTTTTTTCTTCAATATATTAACTTGGACCAAGAACTAGGTCCAGAAAACAACAAGTTCTCCTGTGGTACAGTCAGGCTTCAATCCAAAACAATTTCTGTACAGTACCAAATATTACTTCTTTAAGACTCAAATAACTCGGCACTTCTATATAATACTCAAAACTAGGAGAACAGGCATTAAAGAGTCCGCAAGTGGAAACAACACTATACAGTGGAGCCATGCAGAAGTTAGCACTTATACATAAAATACATTATAAACATAAAATAAATCATTTGAAAGACAAAAAGACATTAAATTATATAAGAAGAACTTCTTGCTTTTCTTTTTTTTTCTTTTAAAGTTATATTAACAGCGATACAGCCTTCTTGTGAGTTTTAAGATAAATACTTCCCCTTAAATTAAACGGAGGGCTATAGTGTCACAGATAGGGCTATACAGCCGATATCTAGTAGAATATAATAATATGTTAAATATATAATATACCGTGAGTGTGGACGAACGACTTGTCCCCTGTAATAAGTTATAGAATTAAACAAAGATGTTTTCCTGGACAAGGCGTTGATTATAGATAATCGAGTTCCAGCATGTCCAGTGAATCAATGCTCATGGAGGAGGGTTAGCCTGGAATGGCCTATTAATAATTTATGTAGCCTTGTATTTGCCTCGATTCAAATTTGATCAGATATATATTAATTCCATCTTGTAATTCTAGATAGAATTTTGTTTGCACTCAATAACAACTTTCTTTGAACAATTCAATTTCAATAACAGCAGCCGTAACTAACGAAGCATCATTTCTCACAAACAAGCACATTGTACTGGTTAGAACACCTGCAAATTGCAGTAACAATCTATAAATCAACAGTGTATCTATTTACTTTTTAATAACGCTTTTCCCCCCGTTTTCTTCCGAATGATCTTCCAGTGATATGCTACATTAACATTGCTTGAAGCTATTAGCGCTTTTATACGTATCTCTGCTTCGAATTTAAACTTCTCCGACAGCACAAAACATGTGTGTCGGCCTACGAGTATAACCATAGCGCTGGAAATCATAAAAACACCTGTATCGTATAACCATGATAAAAAATATGTGCACCTAGTAGATCGGCATACACCTCAAATTACATACACACACTGCATTAAGATGAAGAACATCAAACCCAACAGCTAACATCTTGCATTATAGCAAAACGTTTCCCAAGTCAAGCAAAAACTCTGTACATATACAAGCTACATGTAATAACCTTGTGTGAGTCCAACAATATAATAACCAACAACAAAAATGTCCCATGGCTACAGCACTTGCTCGACGATCCTAGGAAGGATCCTACACGTAATTAAGAGAATTAACTCCCCGTCGTAGTACTGCGTGCTCTTTTCGCTACCTTTAGTACCATTATATAGGATATATTTGTACGTACTTCATGTGCCAACGATAATAACACTCACGATCAACAAGCCAGCAACTGACTGGTACAACAAATATCACGCACTGGTCACATGATCTAAAGTCCCCCGCTGCCGGAAAAACTAACCGACCAAAACCAGCTGTGCAGACAGCTGAGGAGACGCAACAACAGCAGCACAAGGTTTTAAGCTGTCAGCCCAATTGCATTAATATAAGTGGAGCAGAGAGTTTGGATGGTGGTTCAAAGTTATCATGCAGGGAGGTGGATAGTTGAAGTAGGACTGCAAATTTAACTTTATTTTTTGCTTCATTTTGCACTACTCCGCTGGTAAAAATCTATTGCATGCAAAAAGACATGTTTTTTGTTTTTTTCTTCTTCCGATCGTGAAACAGTTTCTGGCAATAAAATAGTTTAATATTTATACATATATATAAATTTATAATCTACATATTATCAACATTAATCACAGTTAAGTTCTATGTATCCAACGGTTGCTCAAGGCTCGTCGACCAAGACGACTCTCTCTGTATGTGCGAGTTTGTGTATGTGTACATGGACTGAACCAGATAAAGATAGGCTTAAAACCTTGCCCCTCGTATTATCATACTAGAAATAGCCAAACAAGACACTACCCACTGTGGAGGAGTCAACAATCACAGGATAAACTTTCCACAAATAGTTATCAAGGAATCCTACAAACTGCCGTATCATCAATTTTTACGTTACATTACGTTACTTTCTCCAGTCTGCATGTCTCGGACAAAGGAAATGTGCTTAATGATGTAAGAAGTTCACGGTAGGGCAGCTGTGATATTGCTGCCGCTGGTCATACAATAATACCTCGAACAACGACAACGGACTGAGAATGGAGCATGTATGGAACGAGATGATGAATTATAATCAACATACAAACTAAAATCATGCATGACCTACATAAATCAGCAAACCTCAAACTTAAAAGTAAATCGCCAACTGAAATCCTGCAATTTGTTGTTCTGTTATTTTTTTTTTCTTCGCTTTTTTTTCTTTTGCCTTCGCTTAATTATTCCTGAACGCTGTCTGTGGTTGGTTTGTTGGACAAATAAGAGTTTATATGACATTCTGTCGGTCAAGAGCGTGTAGGCAAGAGCTTGTACTGTACAAGTCGTTGCGAGTGTGGAACCGTCGTCTACTGACTGCCCTGCCCCAAGCCAGGCTTCCTGCACTGTAGGTCGGGGGTCCCCCAGAGACGAGGCCCCCTCCCTTCCCTTCCCCGTTCGCCGGGCCGCGGGGCGAAGGAGGTCTGGTCTGGTTCAGACCATTCCATCACGTACACAACGAACGGCAGGAGCGTACAAGCCATCCAGATCTGGCGGGGCCAGCTATATCTTGCTGTGTAAATGGGATGAACCAATTAGTCAATGTCACACTGTCAGTGATTGATGACAGTGGATGCCTGCCTGCCATACAATAAACAACAGTACTGTTCCAATCATTTTAGCTCTGCAGCTTCAGTTCCAGTTGGCAATGTTAAGTTCTGTCATCACCGGTATGTATGAGTGTTTGTGTTTATAACAAGCTCATGAATGCTTCTCTGTACATCACCAAGCACATTCCCTCCCCTTGTCACAGATGGCGCCACCGTGTTATTGTTGGGCTCCCTCGCGAGTGCTCTGGGACTTGTCCACAAACTCGGAGACCATATCACGAAATTTGGCCCAACATCTTTCTGGAATGGTGATGGCAGTGCGATAGGAGGGTCTTACCTACAAACACAGATAAAATAGTAGTCAAGTTTTACAGGGGACCACCAATAATATATCAAAATTAGCAAAACTGTTTCAAATGGACCAGACTTGTAATTAATTTAGTTCACCGATTATGGTACCTTGCAAGCTGTCGACATCACCAAAACTCATTTGCATAAAATCCCTGAATCGCAGATTTTGCACTTTAAACTTTCGCATCTCTGCAAGTTTTCGGGTTTTGGTTTTACAAAAAAAAACAAACTTCAAAATGATCATCTGGTTTAGTTTCGTAACAACTAGATCGTGTTGTTACCAATACTATTTTTCACTAGTTTTAGTACAAATCTGTAGATTACTTTTTCTAAAAACTTGAAAAAATGGCATACATTGTGCCACAGAATGTCCCCAAACACCAACATATCCATATGAGCTAAAGATGCGTCACGGTCCATGCGTCCATGCCCCAACCCCCTGGAAAAAATTTGAATTCTAGAGTCCCTTTCCCGTGATCTGGAGCATTTTTCAGAGGTTTCTTTCAGAGCATTTACCTAATTTCCATGATTCACTTCATGGAAACTGTATTACAACAATAGTTATCAATCTCAACACCTGGGGGGGGGGGAGGGGGGAATGTTCTGGACCGACTTAAAGGCAGAACATTCCAGTCACCACCAACCTCTGATATACGTAGAAATACTCCTCGTTGATTAGATCCCACATCAAAAAAGAACTTCTTATTTTCTACTCTAAAATGTCGACTGCCAGGTAATTCCCCTTGGCCTTCTGCAAAAGAAAATATCCATGCTCGAGTTAATATACAGAAATACTTTACAATACCAAGAACATATACTTTGATCAGAACGACATTGTGTCATTTCTTCCTCCTTCATTTCCTTGTCTCGTATAATTTTAGCAAAGAAGAAATATCGGAGGCTGTTTCAATTGTTCAACCCCAGAAGCTTTTGAATTTTGAATGTGCATGTAAGCTGCTAAACTTAAATCATAGCGAGAGGTCCCAGCACTGTTCTGAAGATCACATGCAAAGAGAATGTTTAAAATGCAGTTACTTTTCTCCAATTAAACCACCATATGGAGAAGGGTTGAAAGGTGGTTCGAGACAGACTTTTATAACACACTCGAGTAATAAAACCTCTCAACCATGTCAACATTCGGATGTGACTCACCAAAACAGAGTGTGAAATAGCTACAGGACTACCCAACAATGTCAAATATTGGCAAGATATTGTGCTCAAGGGGGCGAAGCTCCTGGGAGTCCAATATCACGCCAATATTTGGCATACATTGTCGAGTGTCTATCATGCAACAGTTTTATGCAATGATCATTCAAGTTTAAGTGTGGAGCTCTGCCTCTTTCGGCCTATTCTGAGAAAGGAAGGTGCGGTGTAGGTTAAATACACCATATATTGTATTTGAAATACATAATGGGTGGTTTGTGTAGTGAATTTGAGGAGTCATTGGATAACCGTTACTTTCGCAAGTTTTTGTCATATTCAAAATAATCTTATGAATTATAGGATTTATACCCTGCTTCTTTTTTTACGACTTTAACAATTTCAATGTTGTTAATGTCTCAAACATGTCAGAAATTGTGATGTTATTATGGAACAATTAAAATCACGATGCTTCAATGTCACAATTCTATTCTATTCTGTGCACTGTCATGATGTCCCACAGGGAGTGACACTTGAAGTACAATGTTCTTATGTCAAGTCTGACTTCTCAAAGTGTCTCATAGTGTCACTTCTCTTCGTAGATGAAGGCGACCTTTTTTTTTTAACTTGGTCAAGTAAAAGACCCTGAACAACATTCATTTACAACACTCGTATCATACACATGTCCTGATTGCTAGGCAGTGGCAAACATGTAGCAGGATTCTACAGCAGAACATCCGAGATTATTGTAACAGTACCTTGATCATCAGTCCCAAACTCATCGAGCAAATCTGTGAGAGCGTCACGGAATTCTATCATTCCTTGGGCTGGAATTGCAATCTGGCTTCGGGGACCACCTGAGCGAAGAGTTTGTGATACCTGCAACACGTAAATGAATCATTCTTTGTATTGCCCGTTATGTTAGTATGTGCATGCTATTCATGAAGATTGCGGTTACAGGCCCCTACCACAACTAGAACCCAATCAAACAGATTTTCAAGGGAGACAATTCATCCTTTTTTTCTCAATTCCACACAGTTTTAATGTAGCTATACCCCATGATACAAGGGCACACTTGTTGAAATACACAAGCTTACATGTACATCTCTTCGCCAGAGAGGTTCCTGCTAACTAAACCAATATTTAAGACCAGGATTAATTTGTTTCCATGGATATCAAGCTCAATCTAGCTTGAGGCCTCCAATTTTCGCCATAATAGTTTCACTTTTCAAGGCCTATAACTACAAACAGATCAATTTTCTAAATTTTCATACAACAGTTATCAGGTGACCTACAAACATGAGTGTGAATTTCTTGTCAAGAATATTTTGTTCATGCGTTTGTCTTTTCATGGCTGTTCCAACAAATTTATTGCTATGATAAGGCTAATTTTTCCATCATATGGACACTGCAACCAATCTAGGTAAACCAAGATGGTAAATCAGGGGAATACCATCTAGACCCAACACTATGAAAACTTCGTGCGAATGCTCGCCGATATTCTACGAGATCCCATAATAAGCCAATCACGACCATTTCAACCTTTTCGCTCTGACAATGGTTGACGTTCTACTTCAAGGAGATTAACATCTTCGCACGGCACAATCTTTTGATATTTCCTACCCCTAACAAAGCCAGACTTTTCGGCGGGAGTAAACTCTTTGATGTTTACGGACCCTGTCTGAAAATGAGGTCATATTTGGAAACTGTTTCAGGATAATGTTTATATTTTAGACCACGAGCTACCATGTGTAATTACTGTGGGCGTGATTTTGAAATAATTACAACCAGCTATCCATCTGATTGGCTAACAATAGTAGTTTCAACTCGCACGAGATTTATATAGGGCTGAATTCAGATATAATATTCCGTGATATTATATCTGAGTTGACTGAGATTGCACTGCAACCTGATAAACAACTTAACAACTGAACTCCACCAACAACAACAGCCAGAAATATCTCATTTTCATGGCCTTAACACAATTTACCATTTTTCAGGGCTTTTCATTGTCTTGAACTACAAACTGTCATTTTTAAGGTAGTGTACACACCCTGTTAAACTCACCTTTAAAAATCGCCCTCTTTGATTTTCTTTCAGGTCTAGGTAATACCTTCGATTTTGTTTCACCATTATTCCAGTTTTTAGTTTTCCATCCTCTGGGAGGTTATCTGGATTTGGGGGCCCTGCATTGGTCATGTTGGTGAGACAATATCAGATTTCAAATTGTATATGACAACAGGTGACAAAAGTGGAGGGGCAGGATAATAAGTCAAATGCGAAGACAATTTCGAAATAAATCATGTTATAAGAAAACTCAAAGATATTGAGGCACTCCACAGTCCAAAACATGTTGGATTTTTATTTTACTAGTAGAATGTAATCCTGCTGACTGAAAGTTTAAGGAGACAGAATAGCCGAGGGATTGAATTTTGTTTCGTGTGATGGCCACTATTAGACAGTGGTGAATGCCACTGAAATATCAAAAAGATTCAACGAAATATCACCAAGATTCATTGGAATATATCCACTGAAGGAAGATATTCATCGAAATATCACCATGATCACCGACATTCAAAAACTAAAGAGATATGGCAAATGTTACTTCAATAAACCTAGAGCAATACTGATAGCATATACACTACTGGAGTAATGTCTTGGACTGGTTTCAACCTTAGTTGGATCTCATTCAGAGACTGCAAGATTTTGATTTGTTTGGCATGAGGAGGTCATTGGCCGGTAAATGACATATGTTGGCCAGTAATTGACCAGTAAATGGCGTATGTCGGCCAGTAGTCGGCTGGTATGTGTACCTGCATTTGTGTATAATGGGTGACATCGGCCGGCACTGCATTTTATTAGGCAGTCAAAATATTAGGGTCAAACAGAAAGAATACGCTTTCTGCTTAGCTATACGAGTGAAGGATGAACACTTTACATTGGAACTCTGTCCTCAACCAACCATACCATCTCATTATTCTGACTCCACAGTCATTTGTCTCATGTATTTATTTAGGTTTCTCATTGGCTTATCTGTTTTTACTGACCGACGCAGATGACAAATGATGGATGGCTCCCAACCGCTTAGCTATCATCGCTGGCTGACATGTCATTTACTGGTGGGTGAAAGCCATCTTTAAAGGTTATACAAAATGGTCTCAAAATCTGCTACTTTTTTGTCTTAAATTGTTGTAGAGGTGATTATATAGACTTGTTTTACATTTTTGTTTGTTTTCAAACTGCCCAAGGTTGGAAATAGCAGCAGTAAAGTGTGACAATTTCATGCCCCTTTCAGAACGGCGAAAGCTGTGACCGCTTGACCTGTGACGTCACAACCTGATTACGATCTCGCTCAAATGCCTGTTGTGACGTCAAAATGTCAGCGACATCACGCTAGAACTCCCACAGTTGGGTGAATCTTTCGTAACAACGCCCGACGTCATAGACTATGACGTTTAGGGCGCAATCGTAATCAGGTTGTGACGTCATGCACCAGAGGTCACGGCTCCAATACGTTTTCCCCCACATGTGTGCTATTCGTGTCCTAAAACCCACTTCGACGACATTATTCGAGAAAAAAATACTAATTTGTTGTTTGGAACACTACTGGGTATGTTTTAATGCAAAGTAGTATAGAGGCATTTGGTATAACCTTTAATATAAATACGCCAAACAAACCCAATCTTGCATTCTCTGATGAGAGCCAACTAGGATTGAAACTGGTCAGACTTACTCTACATGGGTTTTGTGTTTCATACCCAGTCAGGGAACATGTATGTATAGGCTATCTGGGATCGCTGCAGGTTTATTGAAATAATGTTTATCATATCTCCTTACATGATGAGCACTGATATTCCTTGGAATGAGATTCATAATAAAATTTATCAGAAGAGATTTATCAAGATGTCAATCACCATAGGACAATATGACTTCCTATATGACAGAGGACTTGGAGACCAAAACCAGCCACTCAATTCTCTGCTGTAGAGACGTGATGGAGGCCTATCAGAAGATAGCTAGGGCTTCATTACTAAACAGTCGAGATCAATATCAGCTATATACTTACCCAGAGATGCATAGTGTTCACTAAATTCAGTCAGGTAGTCACGAAATTCTGCCGCAGTGGACATAGCGAGAAGGAGGCGGTTCTTCCTTCCACCGGATGCAACCTGCAATATACATTTACATGATATATACAATACAGGTCACACAAATAAGTCACAAAATGTTAAATGTTGTATGAAGAAGTACATGTACAAGACTATAAGTATATTATTCACAGGATTGTTTTTTGACAATGACCATGATGGCTGCATGTTGTAACAATCCTATTTTGGAGTACATAGTTTCTCTGGATTGATGTTTGTACTTCTGCTGATGTGATGCCGCCACAGTACGGTTCTGGAAAGGTTGCATTCTCAACCATGTCCCCGGACAAGTGTCCTGACCACACTATACTAGAGTGCTGTAACTATCAAAATGAAAACGTGAGTGGTTTAAGCCCTCGACATTGGAACTACGGATCTGGCTTGGAACCGTAACTTTCAATACCCGGTATGGAGAGCAACGCCAAGCAAGATCCAACGGTAAGAAACCCACAATCATCAAATTTATCCTGGAATGGAAATCTGGCAAGCCTGCCAAATGGTACAACCTGCAGGTGGATTGGTATGAAAATCCCAAGTGAAGCAATGTACTCACATACCAAATTTGCAAAGAACCCATTCAGGTTTTCAGAAGCTATTGTCCGGAAACATAATTTTAACAGGACCCCCAGGTCATGCAGGTGGCGCCAATTATAGGCCCATAAGCCTATAATTGGCACCAAGCGAGATCTAGAGGCAAGGTACCAACATACCTACTTTGGAAAAATCCGTTCAGGTTTTCAGAAGTTATTGTTCGGAAGCAAAATTTTAACTTGACACTCAGATGGCTTCACCTATCGGCAGATCGGTGTGGAAAACAATCCCAAGCAAGATCTTGAGGCAAGGTACCCACATACATGTACCAAATTTGAAAAGAATCTGTTCAGGTTTTCGAAAGTTGCTCTCTGGAAACAAAATTTTTTAACTTGGTCCCCAGGTGGCACCACCTGTAGGCGGACTGGCGTGAAAGACAATCCCAAGCAAGATATTGAGGCAAGGTACCCATATACCAAATTCGGAAAGAATCCGTTCAGGTTTTCAAGTTATTGTCCGGAAACCAAATTTCAACTTGGCCCTCGGATGGTGCCACCTATAGGTGGATCGGCATGAAAAACAATTCCAAGGGATTTGTCAGGTGTGATATCCACATACCAAGTTTGAAAAGCATCTGTTCAGTTTTTAAGTTATTGTCTGGAAACAAACTTGGATGGCCGCACAGACGGACCCCCTTTAGCCTTTTGGGTGTCGGGGACAACCATCAGGAGACAATCATTCTAAGAGTAATGCAGTGCATTGCCATCTTCATGGACATAAGCAGGGTTTATGCAGAGAAACAACTATAGAGATGAATCCCTGATGTCAGAGAGAAAATGTCAAAGGGCATCTGTAAGTCGAAACAAATACAGATATGGTCATCGGAATTCAAAACAACCAGAGGGGATGAAATATACGACACCTTGCCTGGCTCTAAATTTGTCCAAATATGGGTATATTTAGGAGAGGATAAAAATTACTAGGGAAGGTGGTATCTGAGAAATGTAGCAGAAACTATATGTACGTATGTACTAAGAGCTACCAAAGCTTGAAGGACATGATTTCCAAGCACATGGTGATCAATAGATCATGAAATAGCCACTGCACAAGTCTCTGATAATTGACATACCTCTGCAATCTTGATGAACCTTCCCCTGCTGTTCTGCTTGACATCTAGGTAGAATCTCTTGGACTGTATTTGCAGAACTTTGGTGGCAAGTTCTTGCTCACCAGTACCTGTGAAATAGGCAATGTTCATAAGCCATTAGTAGTCAGACGGACACAAAAATTTGTGGCCTGATCTGATTATGTTGAAAAAAAGAACGTTATCACAATTGGAACTTTGATAATTTCATGCTGGAAAGTTAAAGGTGCCAAAAAACATGCTCTCTGTCTGATGAAATCATTTTGTGTTGGCGCAAAAACAATGTTCTGGATAGAGCCAAAAAAAATGCACCATGTATTTGAATGTAAATTATCAGCATGTTTAAATTTTTTTTATGACGCATTGAAGTTTTTCAGCAACAAGTCTACGACGGAGAACTACATAGTAGTCAATATTATTTCCGCATATATTGTACTCGAGAATGATGCTCATGTATACCAAGGCGTGGGTGACCGGAGGGTTCCACATGTAAAACAGTGGTAATAAATTTGCAGGTTTGTCTACAGTTTATCAGCCTGCTTCATGTACAATGTAGTATCAATGGCATTGCATTTTAGGGCTAACTTTGTGTCTTATTTGACGGTCATGTTATTATTTCTCTTGACGCATTTTGAAATTCTTTGTACACGTGATTTTCTTATATGATGCCTGGCTACTCTTCTCTTTTTAGGATGTGTATAAAATGCCAAACAGCATGTTGCAGTCCAAAATTTATTCTTATGTTTAACCTCAAGTTACAGGGATCGAAATATCGCCTGCCTACCTGCCGCCGGCAAGTGATTTTGCCGTGTGACAAGTCAAAATAAAAACTACCTGCCGCATGCGGCAAGTAAACTCCCGAGAAAAAAAAAGATGTTAAACTAACAGCTGTACTGACAGAATTATAGTGGTGTATATGTCTTTTTGTTCATAAACATTCCATGAAAATATGCGATAAACTGGTAGAATTCTCAGCCAAAATGGGATCATGCTTTTGAAACTTGATCGCACGTGGAACAAGCAGCTTTAACAATGTGCTTTCTGTTTCTGCTTGTATGAATTGGATATATTGAGAGCCTCACGCTGATTGGTTGACATACTCAATTGCACATATAGAAATGACATTTTAGCCAATCACGAGCGGCGTCTCTTGAGAACACACCTATAACAAAATGTCCGCAATCAACTTGACGGGCTGGCGAGGGACTAATTCTGAAGATGGAAACAGGCCAAAGTCACACCAGTACATAAGGATGGTGACAAAGATAACCTGAACAACTATAGACCTATTTCAGTTTTGCCAGTCATCATGAAAATCATGGAGAGAGCAGTTCATAATCAGCTGTATGACTTTCTTGTCAAACATAATCTGTTAAATACGGTTCAATCAGGTTTCCGCCCCAAACACTCCACTGCTACCGCTCTGTCGGATGTCACGGATTATCTGCTCGAAAACATGGAAGCTCAAAGATGCTTACTTCTGCAGGAGAGGAGATATTAAAGTAATCTGTGCTTCTTATGATCAGTGATTGTCATTAAATTATATAACAGAGATCTTTACCAGTTTCTGTATTATTTCTGTCTGTGCATCTGACAACACTGTAGTGTACTGTACAATTTACAACAACAACGCTGTCAAAGTTCACCGGTGACATGTCCATACAAGCCTTGGTCTCCTGGTCCAATTATTCTCCAGGACCACGTGAGTCTTTCTTATGCGTGACTTTTGTGTCTTTCTCATTCAGTTGTCGTAACGTGTTTCAATATTCATAAAATTTGGATAGCAAAATCGTTCACACAAAAACGTGGACCTGTTGTCATGTTGTTAATTATCTGATAGGGAAAGTTTGAATATCTCCAAATTGACAAATGATAGGCAGATAGTGATCTGAAACATCACATATATTATAATTCAGGCTGTTTGATGCATTATCATGCAACAACAACCAATATTTGGATAAAAATAACAATTTAAACAAGTTGTGAACTTTGTCAATTTTGTCAATTTCTGGTACCCAAGATCTCACTTTTTGACAACAAAAATTCTCAAAATTACTTTTCAATAGAATTTCAGGGCCATTGGCATGACACTAGGATGTCCTTATTGTCATTAATTTCAAAATATCCAGTTTGGACAAAAAAGTTTTTTCCACATTATTTAATGTGGAAAAAACTTTTCTTTTTTTTTTATGACAAGATGATATGATCAATAATATTTGACAGAATTTGATACCATGGAAATTAATTGGGCGAAATCCCCCCTCCCATGGTGTTTCTAATTTTGTATGTTTGGGATGACCCCTTAGGCCTTACCCTCATCATCATTCATCAGCGAAATTCTTCCATCTGGTGCCAGTTCCATCTTCAAAGGCTATCAGATTGCATCATTTGAGGGGTCATTTTAGAACATATGCTTCACCAAGGGGAGGATCCACCCCCTTTGGACCCCCCCCCAAACGCCATTTCTGTTGGGCCCTATAACTTTTGTCAGTGACCCTACAGCTTCATTTCTTAGGAAAAACACTACCATCTATCTGCCACTGTCGAGAGTCCACATGACACCTCCATCTTGAATTGTATAGCATCCATTTAGTTCAGAGGAAAGAATAAATGCTGCCATCAATTTTATTTTGTGTACAAGTGAAATTTGGGTGAGGG
>JAVTVY010006218.1:0-39587 GCA_036873755.1 Hanleya hanleyi | reverse complement strand
AAAATCCTGCTAGAATTGGCAAAATTGATCAAAACAAAGATGGGGTAGGGGAAAGTTATCGGTCGGATTTCCCAAAATAATATGTATAGCTGGCAAGTGTTGTATACCGCCATACTCGCAAACACTCTGAGATTACGATACATGTGAATAATTAATTTCGTAAAAAACATCCTGCCCCTAAGGTGGCCCTCCGCAGTTTCGTAGTAATGGCCCCTCTCTAATTTCATAATACGATAGACTGCCCTTGTTCTGCTACATCATAATTCTTCTTGTCTTCTTAATAGCTTATATCTATAACGCCATCCTGTTCAGCATTATCAACGCTGCAAACGAGTACGTACAAATCGAGTGCTGGCTTCGTCTACACGCTGATCGGGATCATGGAGTAAAGTTTGTCCTGCCTCAGTTATGCCCCTTGGGTGTGCCTAAAAATCGGGACTCATTTACGGGAAGAAAATCTGACAAAAAACGGGCAGGTTGACACCCACTTTTGTTTGCCTTTTTAAGTTGAGACCGGACCAGGGAACGAGTAAGAAGTTTAATTGAAATCGCTCTTACAGATTTTTCTGGAAATTGAGCCGAAGTTGACTATTTTTCGACATTTTTAAGGGGTTTTCTAGGAAAAATGAAGCAAGCATGGAGGAGAATGTTCGAGTTTAATTTTTCTATAACATAGCAGTGTTATATCTTAAAAATAATAGTTCCATCATGCTCTTTCAGAAAATATATACATATAAGTCATTTGGGTTGAAGATTTTACGACAACTGGTGGCCGAAAACGGACCCATAGTCTATTCCATGCCGAATAAAAGAATCTCCGGAGTGCACCCTTTAAGGCATAATAGTGGAGTCTATGCATTATCTTAATGTAGACTCAGTTACGGAGCGGAGATGTATCATTACGCCAGATTGTTTAATTTTGACTGCCTAGTTACACCTGAAGCGCTATTTTCGGAAGCAGGTGGAAAGAAGACCAGGAGTTCGATTAAAATAATTCACAGTGTGTCCACTAGTATACAATTGAGGTTACTGCATACTGTATTCCATACAGGAGTTATCTCCCCCTGGACTGAGATTTTGGTGGATATTATGGCAGAACGAGGTCCTATCAGAATGATATAAATTTGCTTATGTAAATTTTCTTTACAAGAGAACCCATTTCTTACAGTCCATAAAGGGATGGAATGGGATGTATATTATTATGGTTTACAAATTATTTCTCATGTTTCTGAAGTATTTCCCATGTTTCTAAGAGAAAATTGAGGGTAAATTACCAATAATTTGACTTGGTTACATCGCTTATTTGCATTTTCCCACGTTTCTGCTATCATTGGAAAGCGGAAAAGCAACCACGGCCTTCATATTGCCGAATGGATGACCATTATTAAGAAGAAATAGGTTAATTTTGAGTTTTGTTCTCGAAAATCCTGCTAGAATTGGCAAAAATTGATCAAAACAAAGATGGGGTAGGGGGAAAGTTATCGGTCGGATTTCCCAAAATAATATGTATAACTGGCAAGTGTTGTATACCGCCATACTCGCAAACACTCTGAGATTATGATACATGTGAATAATTAATTTCGTAAAACACATCCTGCCCCTTAAGGTGGCCCTCCGCAGTTTCGTAGTAATGGCCCCTCTCTAATTTCATAATACGATAGACTGCCCTTGTTCTGCTACATCATAATTCTTCTTGTCTTCTTAATAGCTTATATCTATAATGCCATCCTATTCAGCATTATCAACGCCGCAAACGAGTACGTACAAATCGAGTGCTGGCTTCGTCTACACGCTGATCGGGATCATGGAGTAAAGTTTGTCCTGCCTCAGTTATGCCCCTTGGGTGTGCCTAAAAATCGGGCTCATTTACGGGAAGAAAATCTGACAAAAAACGGTTAGGTTAACACCCCCTTTTTTTTGCCTTTTTAAGTTGAGACCGGACCAGGGAACGTGAGTAAGAAGTTTAATTGAAATCGCTCTTACAGATTTTTCTTGAAATTGAGCCGAATTTGACCATTTTTCTGGACATTTTTAAGGGGCTTTTCTAGGAAAATGAAGCAAGCATGGAGAAGAACACCGAGTTAAATTCTTCTATAACATAGCAGTGTTATATCTTAAAATAATAGTTTCATCATACTTTTTCAGAAAATATATACATATAAGTGATTTGGGTTGAAGGTTTTGCGACAACTGGTGGCCGAAAAACGGACCCATAGTCTATTCCATGCCGAATAAAAGAATCTCCGGAGTGCACCCTATGCATAATAGTGGAGTCTATGCATTATCTTTTAATGTAGACTCCGTTACGGGAGCGGAGATGTATCATTACGCCAGATTGTTTAATTTTGACTGCCTAGTTATACCTGAAGCTCTATTTTCGGAAGCAGGTGGAAAGAAGACCAGGAGTTCGATTAAAATAATCCACAGTGTGTCCATTAGTATACAATTGAGGTTACTGCATACTGTATTCCATACAGGAGCTATCTCCCCCTGGACTGAGATTTCGGTGGATATTATGGCAGAACGAGGTCCTATCAGAATGATATAAATTTGCCAGTGTAAATTTTCTTTACAAGAGAACCCATTTTCAGTCCATAAAGGATGGAATGGATGTATATTATTATGGTTTTACAAATTATTTCTCATGTTTCTGAAGTATTTCCCATGTTTCTAAGAGAAAATTGAGTGCAAAATTACCAATAATTTGACTTGGTTACATCGCTTATTTGCATTTTTCCGCGTTTCTGCTATCATTGGAAAGCGGAAAAGTAACCACGGCCTTCATATTGGCGAATGGATGACCATTATTAAGAAGAAATAGGTTAATTTTGAGTTTTGTTCTCGAAAATCCCGCTAGAATTGGCAAAATTAATCAAAACAAAGATGGGGTAGGGGGAAAGTTATCGGTCGGATTTCCCAAAATAATATGTATAACTGGCAAGTGTTGTATACCGCCATACTCGCAAACACTCTGAGATTACGATACATGTGAATAATTAATTTCGTAAAAACATCCTGCCCCTTAAGGTGGCCCTCCGCAGTTTCGTAGTAATGGCCCTCTACTTTCATAATACGATAGGACTGCCCTTGTTCTGCTACATCATAATTCTTCTTGTCTTCTTAATAGCTTATATCTATAATGCCATCCCATAGCATTATCAACGCTGCAAACGAGTACGTACAAATCGAGTGCTGGCTTCGTCTACACGCTGATCGGGATCATGGAGTAAAGTTTGTCCTGCCTCAGTTATGCCCCTTGGGTGTGCCTAAAAATCGGGGCTCATTTACGGGAAGAAAATCTGACAAAAAACGGTTAGGTTGACACCCCCTTTTTTTGCCTTTTTAAGTTGAGACCGGACCAGGGAACGTGAGTAAGAAATTTCATTAAAATCCCTTTTACAGATTTTTCTGGAAATTGAGCCGAATTTGATCATTTTTCGACATTTTTAAGGGGTTTTCTAGGAAAAATGAAGCAAGCATGGAGGAGAATGTTCGAGTTGAATTTTTCTATAACATAGCAGTGTTATATCTTAAAATAATAGTTTCATCATGCTCTTTCAGAAAATATATACATATAAGTGATTTAGGTTGAAGGTTTTGCGACAACTGGTGGCCGAAAAACGGACCCATAGTCTATTCCATGCCGAATACAAGAATCTCCGGGGTGCACCCTTAAGGCATAATAGTGGAGTCTATGCATTATCTTAATGTAGACTCCGTTACGGAGCGGAGATGTATCATTACGCCAGATTGTTTAATTTTGACTGCCTAGTTATACCTGAAGCGCTATTTTCGGAAGCAGGTGGAAAGAAGACCAGGAGTTCGATTAAAATAATCCACAGTGTGTCCATTAGTATACAATTGAGGTTACTGCATACTGTACTCCATACAGGAGTTATCTCCCCCTGGACTGAGATTTCGGTGGATATTATGGCAGAACGAGGTCCTATCAGAATGATATAAATTTGCCAGTGTAAATTTTCTTTACAAGAGAACCCATTTACAGTCCATAAAGGATGGAATGGATGTATATTATTATGGTTTTACAAATTATTTCTCAAGTTTCTGAAGTATTTCCTATGTTTCTAAGAGAAAATTGAGTGCAAAATTATCAATAATTTGACTTGGTTACATCGCTTATTTGCATTTTTCCGCGTTTCTGCTATCATTGGAAAGCGGAAAAGTAACCACGGCCTTCATATTGCCGAATGGATGACCATTATTAAGAAGAAATAGGTTAATTTTGAGTTTTGTTCTCGAAAATCCTGCTAGAATTGGCAAAATTGATCAAAACAAAGATGGGGTAGGGGGTAAGTTATCGGTCGGATTTCCCAAAATAATATGTATAACTGGCAAGTGTTGTATACCACCATACTCGCAAACACTCTGAGATTACGATACATGTGAATAATTAATTTCGTAAAAAACATCCTGCTCCTTAAGGTGGCCCTCCACAGTTTCGTAGTAATGGCCCTCCTCTAATTTCATAATACGATAGACTGCCCTTGTTCTGCTACATCATAATTCTTCTTGTCTTCTTAATAGCTTATATCTATAATGCCATCCTATTCAGCATTATCAGCGCTGCAAACGAGTACGTACAAATCGAGTGCTGGCTTCGTCTACACGCTGATCGGGATCATGGAGTAAAGTTTGTCCTGCCTCAGTTATGCCCCTTGAGCGTACCTAAAAATTCATTGACTCATTTACGGGAAGAAAATCTGACAAAAAACAGGCAGGTTGACACCCACTTTTGTTTGCCTTTTTAAGTTGAGACCGGACCAGGGAACGTGAGTAAGAAGTTTAATTGAAATCGCTCTTATAGATTTTTCTGGAAATTGAGCCGAATTTGACCATTTTTCGACATTTTTAGGGGGTTTTCTAGGAATAATGAAGAAAGCATGGAGGAGAATGTTCGAGTTTAATTTTTCTATAACATAGCAGTGTTATATCTTAAAATAATAGTTTCATCATGCTCTTTCAGAAAATATATACATATAAGTGATTTGGGCTGAAGGTTTTGCGACAACTGGTGGCCGAAAAACGGACCCATAGTCTATTCCATGCCGAATAAAAGAATCTCCGGAGTGCACCCTTAAGGCATAATAGTGGAGTCTATGCATTATCTTAATGTAGACTCCGTTACGGAGCGGAGATGTATCATTACGCCAGATTGTTTAATTTTGACTGCCCAGTTATACCTGAAGCTCTATTTTTCGGAAGCAGGTGGAAAGAAGACCAGGAGTTCGATTAAAATAATCCACAGTGTGTCCATTAGTATACAATTGAGGTTACTGCATACTGTATTCCATACAGAGTTATCTCCCCCTGGACTGAGATTTCGGTGGATATTATGGCAGAACGAGGTCCTATCAGAATGATATAAATTTGCCAGTGTAAATTTTCTTTACAAGAGAACCCATTTACAGTCCATAAAGGATGGAATGGATGTATATTATTATGGTTTTACAAATTATTTCTCAAGTTTCTGAAGTATTTTCCATGTTTCTAAGAGAAAATTGAGTGCAAATTACCAATAATTTGACTTGGTTACATCGCTTATTTGCATTTTTCCGCGTTTCTGCTATCATTGGAAAGCGGAAAAGTAACCACGGCCTTCATATTGGCGAATGGATGACCATTATTAAGAAGAAATAGGTTAATTTTGAGTTTTGTTCTCGAAAATCCTGCTAGAATTGAAAAATTGGATCAAAACAAAGATGGGGTAGGGGGAAAGTTAATGGTCGGATTTCCCAAAATAATATATGTATAACTGGCAAGTGTTGTATACCGCCATACTGCAAAACACTCTGAGATTATTGACATGATGTGAATACTAATTTCCTGTAAAACATCCTGCCCCTTAAGGTGGCCCTCCGTTTCCTCTGTAGTAATGGCCCCTTCTAATTTCATAACACAGATAGACTGCCCTTGTTCTGCTACATCATAATTCTTCTTGTCTTCTTTAATAGCTTATATCTATAATGCCATCCTGTTCAGCATTAATAACGCTGCAAACGAGTACGTACAAATGAGCGCTGGCTTCAGTTCACAGCCGCTGATCGGGATCATGGAGTAAAGTTTGTCCTGCCTCAGTTATGCCCCTTGGGTGTGCCTAAAAATTGGGACTCATTTACGGGAAGAAAATCTGACAAAAAACGGTTAGGTTGACGCCCCCTTTTTTTGCCTTTTTAAGTTGAGACCGGACCAGGGAACGTGAGTAAGAAGTTTAATTGAAATCGCTCTTACAGATTTTTCTGGAAACTGAGCCGAATTTGACCATTTTTCGACATTTTTAAGGGGTTTTCTAGGAAAAATGAAGCAAGCATGGAGGAGAATGTTCGAGTTAAATTTTTCTATAATATAGCAGTGTTATATCTTAAAATAATAGTTTCATCATGCTCTTTCAGAAAATATATATATATAAGTGATTTGGGTTGAAGGTTTTGCGACAACTGGTGGCCTAAAAACGGACCCATAGTCTATTCCATGCCGAATAAAAGAATCTCCGGAGTGCACCCTTAAGGCATAATAGTGGAATCTATGCATTATCTTAATGTAGACTCCGTTACGGAGATGTATCATTACGCCAGATTGTTTAATTTTGACTGCCTAGTTATACCTGAAGCTCTATTTTCGGAAGCAGGTGGAAAGAAGACCAGGAGTTCGATTAAAATAATCCACAGTGTGCTTTCATTAGTATACAACAGGTTACTGCATACTGTATTCCAGGCCAGAGTTATCTCTTCTGGACTGAGATTTCTTGGTGGATATGGCAGAACGAGGTCCTATCAGAATGATACCCCCTACAAAAATTTTCTTACAAGAGAACCCATTTACAGTCCATAAAGGATGGAATGGATGTATATTATTATGGTTTTACAAATTATTTCTCAAGTTTCTGAAATATTTCCCATGTTTCTAAGAGAAAATTGAGTGCAAAATTACCAATAATTTGACTTGGTTACATCGCTTATTTGCATTTTCCCGCGTTTCTGCTATCATTGGAAAGCGGAAAAGTAACCACGGCCTTCATATTGCTGAATGGATGACCATTATTAAGAAGAAATCGGTTAATTTTGAGTTTTGTTCTCGAAAATCCTGCTAGAATTGGCAAAAGTGATCAAAACAAAGATGGGTAGGGGGAAAGTTATCGGTCGGATTTCCCACAATAGTATGTATAACTGGCAAGTGTTGTATACCGCCATACTCGCAAACACTCTGAGATTACGATAAATGTGAATAATTAATTTCGTAAAAACATCCTGCCCCTTAAGGTGGCCCTCCACAGTTTCGTAGTAATGGCCCCTCTCTAATTTCATAATACGATAGACTGCCCTTGTTCTGCTACATCATACTTCTTCTTGTCTTCTTAATAGCTTATATCTATAATGCCATCCTATTCAGCATTATCAACGCTGCAAACGAGTACGTACAAATCGAGCGCTGGCTTCGTCTACACGCTGATCGGGATCATGGAGTAAAGTTTGTCCTGCCTCAGTTATGCCCTTGGGTGTGCCTAAAAATCGGGACTCATTTACGGGAAGAAAATCTGACAAAAAACGGTTAGGTTGACACCCCTTTTTTTTTTGCCTTTTTAAGTTGAGACCGGACCAGGGAACGTGAGTAAGAAGTTTAATTGAAATCGCTCTTACAGATTTTTCTGGAAATTGAGCCGAATTTGACCATTTTTCGACATTTTGAAGGGGCTTTCTAGGAAAAATGAAGCAAGCATGGAGAAGAATGTTCGAGTTAAATTTTTCTATAACATAGCAGTGTTATATCTTAAAATAATAGTTTCATCATGCTCTTTCAGAAAATATATACATATAAGTGATTTGGGTTGAAGGTTTTGCGACAACTGGTGGCCGAAAAACGGACCCATAGTCTATTCCATGCCGAATAAAAGAATCTCCGGAGTGCACCCTTGGCATAATAGTGGAGTCTATGCATTATCTTAATGTAGACTCCGTTACGGAGCGGAGATGTATCATTACGCCAGATTGTTTAATTTTGACTGCCTAGTTATACCTGAAGCTCTATTTTCGGAAGCAGGTGGAAAGAAGACCAGGAGTTCGATTAAAATAATCCACAGTGTGTCCATTAGTATACGATTGAGGTTACTGCATACTGTATTCCATACAGGAGTTATCTCCCCCTGGACTGAGATTTCGGTGGATATTATGGCAGAACGAGGTCCTATCAGAATGATATAAATTTGCCAGTGTAAATTTTCTTTACAAGAGAACCCATTTACAGTCCATAAAGGATGGAATGGATGTATATTATTATGGTTTTACAAATTATTTCTCAAGTTTCTGAAGTATTTCCCATGTTTCTAAGAGAAAATTGAGTGCAAAATTACCAATAATTTGACTTGGTTACATCGCTTATTTGCATTTTCCCGCGTTTCTGCTATCATTGGAAAGCGGAAAAGTAACCACGGCCTTCATATTGCCGAATGGATGACCATTATTAAGAAGAAATAGGTTAATTTTGAGCTTTGTTCTCGAAAATCCTGCTAGAATTGGCAAAATTGATCAAAACAAAGATGGGGTAGGGGGAAAGCACGTGGTCGGATTTCCAAAATAATATGTATAACTGGCAAGTGTTGTATACCGCCATACTCGCAAACACTCTGAGATTTTCATGATACGTGAATAATTAATTTCGTAAAAACATCCTGCCCCTTAAGGTTGCCCTCCACAGTTTCGTAGTAATGGCCCCTCTCTAATTTCATAATACGATAGACTGCCCTTGTTCTGATACATCATAATTCTTCTTGTCTCCTTAATAGCTTATATCTATAATGCCATCCTATTCAGCATTATCAACGCTGCAAACGAGTACGTACAAATCGAGTGCTGGCTTCGTCTACACGCTGATCGGGATCATGGAGTAAAGTTTGTCCTGCCTCAGTTATGCCCCTTGGGTGTGCCTTAAAATCGGGACTCATTTACGGGAAGAAAATCTGACAAAAAACGGTTAGGTTGACACCCCCTTTTTTGCCTTTTTAAGTTGAGACCGGACCAGGGAACGTGAGTAAGAAGTTTAATTGAAATCGCTCTTACAGATTTTTCTGGAAATTGAGCCGAATTTGACCATTTTTCGACATTTTTAAGGGGTTTTCTAGGAAAAATGAAGCAAGCATGGAGGAGAATGTTCGAGTTAAATTTTTCTATAACATAGCAGTGTTATATCTTAAAATAATAGTTTCATCATGCTCTTTCAGAAAATATATACATATAAGTGATTGGGGTTGAAGGTTTTGCGACAACCGGTGGCCGAAAAACGGAGCCATAGTCTATTCTATGCCGAATAAAAGAATCTCCGGAGTGCACCCTTAAGGCATAATAGTGGAGTCTATGCATTATCTTAATGTAGACTCCGTTACGGAGCGGAGATGTATCATTACGCCAGATTGTTTAATTTTGACTGCCTAGTTATACCTGAAGCTCTATTTTCGGAAGCAGGTGGAAAGAAGACCAGGAGTTCGATTAAAATAATCCACAGTGTGTCCATTAGTATACAATTGAGGTTACTGCATACTGTATTCCATACAGGAGTTATCTCCCCCTGGACTGAGATTTCGGTGGATATTATGGCAGAACGAGGTCCTATCAGAATGATATAAATTTGCCAGTGTAAATTTTCTTTACAAGAGAACCCATTTACAGTCCATAAAGGATGGAATGGATGTACATTATTATGGTTTTACAAATTATTTCTCAAGCTTCTGAAGTATTTCCCATGTTTCTAAGAGAAAATTGAGTGCAAAATTACCAATAATTTGACTTGGTTACATCGCTTATTTGCATTTTCCCGCGTTTCTGCTATCATTGGAAAGCGGAAAAGTAACTACGGCCTTCATATTGCCGAATGGATGACCATTATTAAGAAGAAATAGGTTAATTTTGAGTTTTGTTCTCGAAAATCCTGCTAAATTGGCAAAGTGATCAAAACAAAGATGGGGTAGGGAAAGTTATCGGTCGGATTTCCCAAAATAATGTATGACTGGCAAGTGTTGTATACCGCCATACTCGCAAAACATTCTGAGATTACGATACGTGTGAATAATTAATTTCGTAAAACATCCTGCCCCGCTTAAGGTGGCCTCGCAGTTTCGTAGTAATGGCCCCTCTCTAATTTCTTAATACGATAGACTGCCCTTGTTCTGCTACATCATAATTCTTCTTGTCTTCTTAATAGCTTATATAATGCCACTCTATTCAGCATTATCAACGCACTTTAAGAAACGAAGAGTACGTACAAATCGAGTGCTGGCTTCGTCTACACGCTGATCGGGATGTAGGTAAAGTTGTCCTGCCTCAGTTGTGCCCTTGGGTGTGCCTAAAATCAGGACTCATTTACGGGAAGAAAATCTGACAAAAAACGGGCAGGCTGACACCCACTTTTGTTTGCCTTTTTAAGCTGAGACCGGACCAGGGAACATGAGTAAGAAGTTTAATTGAAATCGCTCTTACAGATGTTTCTGGAAATTGAGCCGAATTTGACCATTTTTCGACAATTTTAAGGGTTTTTCTAGGAAAAATGAAGCAAGCATGGAGGAGAATGTTCGAGTTTAATTTTTCTATAACATAGCAGTGTTATATCTTAAAATAATAGATTTATCATGCTCTTTCAGAAAATATATACATATAAGTGATTTGGGTTGAAGGTTTTATGACAACTGGTGGCCGAAAAACGGACCCATAGTCTATTCCATGCCGAATGGAAGAATCTCCGGAGTGCACCCTTTAAGGCATAATAGTGGAGTCTATGCATTATCTTAATGTAGACTCCGTTACGGAGCAGAAATGTGTCATTACGCCAGATTGTTTAATTTTGACTGCCTAGTTACACCTGAAACGCTATTTTCGGAAGCAGGTGGAAAGAAGACCAGGAGTTCGATTAAAATAATCCACAGTGTGTCCATTAGTATACAATTGAGGTTACTGCATACTGTATTCCATACAGGAGTTATCTCCCCTGGACTGAGATTTCGGTGGATATTATGGCAGAACGAGGTCCTATCAGAATGATATAAATTTGCCAGTGTAAATTTTCTTTACCAGAGAACCCATTTACAGTCCATAAAGGATGGAATGGATGTACATTATTATGGTTTTACAAATTATTTCTCAAGTTTCTGAAGTATTTCCCATGTTTCTAAGAGAAAATTGAGTGCAAAATTACCAATAATTTGACTTGGTTACATCGCTTATTTGCATTTTCCCGCGTTTCTGCTATCATTGGAAAGCGGAAAAGTAACCACGGCCTTCATATTGCCGAATGGATGACCATTATTAAGAAGAAATAGGTTAATTTTGAGTTTTGTTCTCGAAAATCCTGCTAGAATTGGCAAAATTGATCAAAACAAAGATGGGGTAGGGGGAAAGTTATCGGTCGGATTTCCAAAAATAATATGTATAACTGGCAAGTGTTGTATACCGCCATACTCACAAACACTCTGAGATTACGATACATGTGAATAATTAATTTCGTAAAAAACATCCTGCCCCCTTAAGGTGGCCCTCCGCAGTTTCGTAGTAATGGCCCCTCTCTAATTTCATAATACGATAGACTGCCCTTGTTCTGCTACATCATAATTCTTCTTGTCTTCTTAATAGCTTATATCTATAATGCCATCCTATTCAGCATTATCAACGCTGCAAACAAGGACGTACAAATCGAGGGCTGGCTTCGTCTACACGCTGATCGGGATCATGGAGTAAAGTTTGTCCTGCCTCAGTTATGCCCCTTGGGTGTGCCTAAAAATCGGGACTCATTTACGGGAAGAAAATCTGACAAAAAAAACGGTTAGGTTGACACCCACTTTTGTTTGCTTTTTTAAGTTGAGACCGGACCAGGGAACGTGTGTAAGAAGTTTAATTAAAATCCCTCTTTCAGATTTTTCTGAAAATTGAGCCGAATTTGACCATTTTTCGACATTTTTAAGGGGTTTTCTAGGAAAAATGAAGCAAGCATGGAGAAGAATGTTCGAGTTTAAATTTTCTATAACATAGCAGTGGTATATCTTAAAATAATAGTTTCATCGTGCTCTTTCAGAAAATATATACATATTAGTGATTTGGGTTGAAGGTTTTACGACAACTGGTGGCCGAAAAACGGACCCATAGTCTATTCCATGCCGAATGAAAGAATCTCTGGAGTGCACCCTTTAAGGCATAATAGTGGAGTCTATGCATTATCTTAATGTAGACTCCGTTACGGAGCGGAAATGTGTCATTACGCCAGATTGTTTAATTTTGACTGCCTAGTTACACCTGAAACGCTATTTTCGGAAGCAGGTGGAAAGAAGACCAGGAGTTCGATTAAAATAACCCACAGTGTGTCCATTATTATACTATTGAGGTTATTGCATACTGTATTCCATACAGGAGTTATCTCCCCCTGGAATGAGATTTCGGTGGATATTATGGCAGAACGAGGTCCTATCAGAATGATATAAATTTGCCAGTGTAAATTTTCTTTACAAGAGAACCCATTTACAGTCCATAAAGGATGGAATGGATGTATATTATTATGGTTTTACAAATTATTTCTCAAGTTTCTGAAGTATTTCCCATGTTTCTAAGAGAAAATTGAGTGCAAAATTACCAATAATTTGACCTGGTTACATCGCTTATTTGCATTTTCCCGCGTTTCTGCTATCATTGGAAAGCGGAAAAGTAAACACGGCCTTCATATTGCCGAATGGATGACCATTATTAAGAAGAAATAGGTTAATTTTGAGTTTTGTTCTCGAAAATCCTGCTAGAATTGGCAAAATTGATCAAAACAAAGATGGGGTAGGGGGAAAGTTATCGGTCGGATTTCCCAAAATAATATGTATAACTGGCAAGTGTTGTATACCGCCATACTCGCAAACACTCTGAGATTACGATACATGTGAATAATTAATTTCGTAAAAAACATCCTGCCCCTTAAGGTGGCCCTCCGCAGTTTCGTAGTAATGGCCCCTCTCTAATTTCATAATACGATAGACTGCCCTTGTTCTGCTACATCATAATTCTTCTTGTCTTCTTAATAGCTTATATCTATAATGCCATCCTATTCAGCATTATCAACGCTGCAAACGAGTACGTACAAATCGAGTGCTGGCTTCGTCTACACGCTGATCGGGATCATGGAGTAAAGTTTGTCCTGCCTCAGTTATGCCCCTTGGGTGTGCCTAAAAATCGGGACTCATTTACGGGAAGAAAATCTGACAAAAAACGGTTAGGTTAACACCCCCTTTTTTTTGCCTTTTTAAGTTGAGACCGGACCAGGGAACGTGAGTAAGAAGTTTAATTGAAATCGCTCTTACAGATTTTTCTGGAAATTGAGCCGAATTTGACCATTTTTCGACATTTTTAAGGGGTTTTCTAGGAAAAATGAAGCAAGCATGGAGGAGAATGTTCGAGTTAAATTTTTCTATAACATAGCAGTGTTATATCTTAAAATAATAGTTTCATCATGCTCTTTCAGAAAATATATATATATAAGTGATTTGGGTTGAAGGTTTTGCGACAACTGGTGGCCTAAAAACGGACCCATAGTCTATTCCATGCCGAATAAAAGAATCTCCGGAGTGCACCCTATAGATATAATTAAAATATTTTTTGGACGCTGACGTTTTAGAACAACAACAACGACCACCGAAAGCCAACAAAAGATTTACCTTCATTGGACCTCTGACGCTTCTGTGAGAAGAAGTTTTTCAAAGTTGCTTGGCGCTTCATGACAATGATTTATAAAATACATGTCAAGTGATATTCGTGGCTCGGTAAAACTTCGCAGCAGACGAAATAACAACCTCCATTCTCCGATCAAATGATTTGCTTCCTTCATGCATCGTGGCATATACAGCTCGCCTGACGCGAGATTCTGGGATTTCGGTAGCCTTCCGCAATACCACCGGCTAACAGCGACCGGCATGATCACGAGGGTTCCCGAATATTTCGAACAATTTACGGCAGATGTTCGAGAAGCGTTGCGTGGACTATTAGGGAAAACATGGCGGAGCTACCTGGAAACGTATAATGCCGACATATTTTGGCAAGTACCACTAAAGTTACTGATATTTTCGAGTGCTGGGCGCATCATTTTTTTTTTTGCTTTAGTGCTGGGCGGCCGAAGTTAGTCCCAGGCGCTTAAAAGTCACAGTGAAGTATACAGCCAAGGGTTCCCGATGGGCATGACAGTGCACTCGAGTCAATAAATAATAAAAAAATAATTATAAATCAAATTTTCATCAGAATTCGATCAGCTCAGAACTTGCTGGTAACAATGCACGTTCATGCCAAAAATCAAGGTTCTAATGTCAACGGTTCTCCTTATTTTGCCGACAAAAGGATTCGGATGGACTGACTGACTCACTCATTACCGGACAATTTGCGATCTGTAGCCTACTTCGTAGGAATAATTTAAATCAGTAAAACATTCATTAAATTTTAAGAAATATTCCCCGACTATTACACCAGCGGAATATTCCTTAAAATTCAACAAGGAATATTCCGTAGCATGTTATGGAATTTCCGTAACATGGTGGGGAATATTCCTCAGTTATGTTAAGGAATATTCCGCTGGTGTAATAGTCGGGAAATATTCCTTAAATTTTTAAGGATTTCTTTGTCTGTGTACTTAAGTATACTGAGCGCTCCGCAGAAACTACACACCCTCTAGAATGTTTCTTCCTACAGATAAAACTATGCCTTATATAGCTATGGTAATATAGATATTTTTGAAAGCGCATTTCGTAAGGATTCCAAATAAATAGAGTTGTTCACTGTAAATCATTTTTTTTTTAATAGCCATTTTTAAACATGAGCCTAACGTCACAGGACCTGCGAAGTAGGGTAGGCATTAGGACTCGAACTGAACTCTTGGAAATCCCCACCCCCAGTTGAAATCCTGCCTATATTAAGATGGGCACTGCCCAAGTCAGAATCACCGGTGATTTTCATCAAAAATCACCAGAAATTTTCATCAAAAGTAGGTCAGCTCAGAACTTGTTGGTAACAGTCCTCTAATGCACCTTCATGCCAAAAATCAAGGTTCTAATGTCAACGGTTCTCCTTATTTTGCCGACGAAAGGATTCGGGAGGACTGACTCACTGACTCACTCAGTCACTCACTCATTCATTACCGGACAATTTGTAATCGGTAGCCTACTTCGTAGGAAAACGTATTGAACTTATCGTAACTTACATTATCATTTCCTGTAGGAGACGACTCTAACAGGAAATGTTTGTCTCAGTTTTGTCAATTTTGGTGTAGTTATTATTTTATTGACATTTAATTGAACTTCAAAGTCCAAATATGTGATCTGCGCGATTTTGTAGAGAAATATTCAATTAAATGTCAATAGATTGAGAACTACACCAAAATTGATAAAACTGAGACTCAGATTTTCCATAGTTGTATTCTACAGGAAATGATGATGTAACTTATGATAAGTTGAATACTTTTTTGGAAATAGCATTTAAAAATTGAAATTAAATTGTAAACTAATTTTTTTTTAAATCCGAATATCTTCACAACCTACAGGATAAGGGTGAACAAATTTATATATTTGGAATCCTTAAGAAATGTGCTCTCAAGAAATATAATTACCATAGCTATGAGGCATACTTTTAGCTGTATAAGTACAAGTTCTCTTAAATAAATATCAAAGACACTCTGAGAGAAACGTTGCATGAGCGCATCATGCCTGCAGCAGGTATCGAGCGTCGTGATTGGTCTGTCGTGACTGCGTCGCGCACGCTCACCCCATATTCGTTAGTGAGATGAAGGATTCCAGCCCGTTATCGCGCATAGGTTCTACAGAGTATAGAATACGTTGTTCCCAACTGTATAAAATAGCAATAAAAAATAAAAATAAAATCCGCCCTTCCGTCCCCTCTTCCTGGCGAGCAGGTGATGAAAAACGGTCCAAGCAACATTGCAATCTAGCCCAAGAAATCACTAGCTGCGAGTTCCGCCAATACGGAAATAGCCGAACGTGAGATTGGAAAGAATGCACACAATAGCCAAGTCTGGGGACAATAATATAAGACCCATGGTGATCAGTTGTATATCGGCCTGAACAATAGATCGTTATAAAGATCAACCTGATAAACGAACCACTAGGTTTAATGAGACTTTTAGTAGAGATATTATTTTATTGTTCGGTTCTTCACATCAGGGGTTGAACGGTTCGATGCATATAGTGTGCATGGTAAAACGTTTTGATATGGCTGCCCATGCATTTAAATGAGATTCAAAGGTATTGCAGTAGGCTTATATAAACACATAAAATCTTTATGGATTTTTGGAAAAAAAAAGGAAGAACCGATTCAGTCTAGGTAAACCAATATGGTAAATCAAGGAAATACCATCTAGACGTAACGCTATGAAAACTTCGTGCGAAATGTTCGCCGATATTATACGAGATCCCATTATAAGCCAATCACGACAATTTCTGACTTTTCTCTTTGACAATGATTGAGGTTTAGTTCACGAAGATTAAAATCTTCGCACGGCACAATCTTTTGATCCACCCCCTATAACAAAGCCAGACTTTTCGGCGAGAGTAAACTCTTTGATCTTTATGGTTTACCACGCACACTGTCTGGAAATCATGCCATATTTGGATAGTTTTCCCCCATACTGTTTATATATTAGTCCACGTGCTATCGCGTGTAATTACTGTGGGCGTGATTTTGAAATTGTTTCAACAAGCTAGCCACCAGATTGGCTAACAAATGTAGTTTCAAATTCGCACGAGATTTATATAGCGCTGAATTCAGATATAATATTCCGTGATATATATTCCGTGATATTATATCTAAGTTTATTGAGATTGGAACCGATTAAGTGTTTACTGACCTTGTAATGCCAGCTCTCATTGTGACTGTTCATTTGAATATCATGGAGATGTCAACTCAAACACATTGATCAAATGACCAGTTCCCAGTGTAAGAAACCACCACAGAAATTCCAAATATAATCTCAACCCATCAACAAGGAAGTGAGA
Source organism: Hanleya hanleyi (assembly GCA_036873755.1). Lineage (NCBI taxonomy): Eukaryota > Metazoa > Mollusca > Polyplacophora > Lepidopleurida > Hanleyidae > Hanleya > Hanleya hanleyi. Next base: position 22,567 of record JAVTVY010006218.1, on the reverse strand, counting down.
TGGTTACTATGATGGTCATACAAGTTAATATATTACCATGTTGATATTTACTACTCATTATACGCCCAACTTGGAATAAGAAAGTAAGAGTGACAGATAAAAGTATATAATACTGTATAAACATATAATATAATTGGCATGGATGGAAGTATTTGTGTGCACTGTAGAAAAGCTTCTCCATGTGCTCCTTATACAGGCTTTCCCATGGTCTTAAAATGCATATATTTGTGACCGTGTGAATGCAGACCGTTTAATGGGATTATTAGAGCATACCAGGTTTGTGACGTAGACAGTCAGTGGGTTGAGTTAAGGTCGAAAATGGTCACACGCAGGACATAAGCACCAACTTTATACAGGACATTACTTAGGCTGAATAAAGTTATTCTCTAGCTTTTGGGGTACTTTAAAAAAAATGACAAGGGAGGGAGGCTTTTTTCTTGTCTTTCGTGAATACCATCTATATTCCTCTTTACTGGCACACCGATGCAGTAGTTCAATACATTCTGCATGAAACCAACAACGTTTTACTTGAAGAGTCAGCCTTCAACAATACTATTTCCTTCAAATAAAACAAGACACTGACTCAATGACTCAATGTCTCAATGACTCAATGTCTCAATGACTCAATGACTCAATGTCTAAGAAGATTATTTTGGTGAAACTTTTCACTTTTTCTTTTGCTGTAGACAATAAAAAATAAAATTAATCAGGATCAGGAAAATCCTAAGCACCAACAAATCTGAAAGAAGGAGGCAAGTATATGACGTCTGCTAACTTAGCCATTTATATTTTGGCTATCCTTCAGGCCAGTCTGAAAGCTGAAACTTCCTACACAAAATCTGTGGCTATAGTTTTACCAGAAAATGTAAACAGATTTACAATGGCTGCTTTGACGTCATTTTCTAGAACTTTAGCTTTTGACGTTTTTTTTGACTGGCTTTGTATGGGTCAGACTGATTTTAATGTGGTTTTGTCCAAAAGGGAAACAAAGTAAAACAAACAATGAAAGCGCGGCTGAGACGTCCGAATATCCACCATATTCTCGGATCTGAATGTGAGGTGCCGAGGGATGCTTTCTGTAGAGTCATATGGTTGCTTTTTAGTCACCAGACGCCGTCAATTTTTCCCACCTCTTGCATATCGCTTCAATTTAAAGCAGTGTATTCTGATATCTTCGTCATAATATTCAAGATTCAACGGTTCTAGATGCATATTGTGGATCGTGAAACGTTTTTAATAGGACTGCTCGTGCATAACTTTGAATGAGATTCAAACGTATTGCAGTGTATTAACTCATAAAGACTTTGTGTATTTCTGGAATAAAGAAGAAGTAATTATAAGTGTTTAATGTGGTCCCTGTAATCTTTTTGACTGTTCATTTGGTTGCCTGAAAAGCATTTCCACTTCCTGAGGTGGGTTCACTGGCAATGGATAAATGAGTCTGAATTCAGTCTATTCAATTAGCAATCTAATTAAATCATTAATCATATCTGCTCTCCCATTTGGATATGTCGCTTGTAGGATCTAGCAGGCTTGCTCCTGCGGCAACCAATCCTGAGAATTCTTTATAGGGCTCTGAGGGGAATATTTATGGAAGAGAACTGTTGGTTGGCTCAGCGGAATCAGACGCCACGCTAAGGGGGGGGGGGGTCTTTTGATGTTACCGCGGTCCCGACATTGTGGCACCATAATATGTGGTAGATATATTATAGTCTGTCTATTTTAATTAGTCGTCTACTTTGGAGCTTGCCAAAAATCAGTAGTTAACCCTGCAACAATTTTCTTTTTTGCAGCGTGTAGAACAAACTGAACTCTACAAAATGACTACCATTTCTCCGTGATATCGATGATATATCACGCTTGAAATAACTTTATCATTCACTCCATATAAAACTCCAGTACAGTTGTTTATGCACCGGGCCTCAATTACATAGGGAGACGTCATAATGTATTCATGCTCATTGGCACAAAGGTCATTAATGCCGAATACAGTAAAAATAGGCGGTCCGTGAGAGTGTCGCACATATTCCATGCCCAGTGAAATTACCGAATGATAAACCGCACACACCTCTATGACCATACAAGGCATTGTTGACCTTTGTGCTAGACAGCACGAATACATTATGACGTCTCCCTATGTAATTGAGACCCGGTACATGAAACAACTGTACTGGAGTTTTATATGGAGAGAATTAAAAAGTTATTTCAAACGCGATATATTATCGATATCACGGGGAAATGGCAGTCGTTTTGTAGATTTCTGTTTGTTCTACACAATGCAAAAAAGAAAATTTATGCAGAGTTAACTGCTGATTATTGACAAGCTCCAAAGTAGACGACTAATTAAAATAGACAGACTATAGTTGAGTGGCTTACCGTAAAAAAAATCGGAAGTTATTTACATTTGTGACAAAAGTATTATCTTTTGCATGCTGATTTGTGATTGTTCCAGGACCCAGAAAATCTAAGGTTGCAGCTGAACTCTGCAGGAGGTGGGTTTTATTTTGTAATTTGAAGGGGGGGGGGGGGAGTAAAATGTGTTGAGCTGAACCAACCGCCTACCCTTTGTACGCATTTCTATTTCATATGGTGAACACTTTTACATGAAAGGTACATGACACTGATGTTCAGGAAATGTATCATTACAATATTACACATAGGCCAGCTTTGATGAATTCAAAATGGCCACCTAATTGGAAATTATTGTTGAACATTTTCATCAGTTTAAAACACAATATTTTACCGAGATACAATAAACAGCTATCTCTTATAGTTGGTGATGTTAATACATCACACTCTAATTACTTCTCTTTATCAGCTGTCATGGCCTGCCTGAATTATCTTTGCACTCATCTACCCTGGTGTACCATATGCGCCCTACGGGCTATATGGTACAGGAGAGTGCGCATGCGTACGATGACGTCACTTCTGAGCTCTGTCCTCCAAGAGCTCCGAGCTCCAAGAGATCTGCCCTACGGGAGATACCACCCTACGGAGCTACCACCACCACCGGATGATGACGGGCGTCAACGCCCGGTGGTAATGGTGGTGGTGTGTGGTGGTGGTGGTGGTATCTGTACTTATAGGGACTATCAGTCCATATGTATTGGTCGACTAATCAAAATTTCGCTACCACTCGTACTGATGATGTCACCAATGACGTCGCAGACGACATGGGAATCACCCAAGTCATGGTCTACAAAACGAGAGCTTCAAGACAACACCCTACACTCCATCTTTGGATGAGATATAGAACCTCAATCTCTCAAATATATCCCAGCGCACCCCATGAATGAACACTCCACTTACTACACCCCAAATGCACAAACAAGTCTTTCAGGACATGCTGTCGTTACAGTATCCTGGCCTGCCCGACGACGCTTAGGCCAAAAGCAATTCTGGTCGAAAATGAAACTTTCTCAAACGACGGCTTCTAATTGAACAAGAGCCTACTTGAATTGTAAAAATACCCAACGCGGATCCCCAGCGTGGGTATGATGTACTGGAGGGGCTAATAACATGATTGACCTGTCATCATTGTTGTTGTTGTTCTCTGATTTGTCTACATCATGGCGTCAAGGCGTTATGCTCGGGCGTTGTGGCGTTAAGATAAAGCGTTAAGGCGTTAACATAGGCGTTGAGGCGTTGGTCCACCGCGAACCCAAGCTGACATAACGAATTTGCATATGACCTCTGTGACGTCACTTTCGGATACGTTGAGGTAACTCTACCAGATAGCCAGAGCGAACATGGCCACCTCTCTCCAAACGCGCCTGTTTGCACCTCCGAAACTCCCCTTTCCCTACTACTCCCAAGTGATCTATAAATAGAACAGAGGTTTTCCAGAAAATTCCTCGAAGAATTAACCCTGATAGTTTCTGCCTTCTGTACTACTAAAATGGATTACTTCCCTTGACTTTTATTTACCCGAAATTGAGAGACTACACTATCTCAACAACAACATTCTCATTTCTATGACTCCGTGTGACCAGTGAAATGTTACGAGTCAGGAGCGAGATTCGAATCCACGCCCGCATGTGCAGACCAGTATACCCATACCCCGGAGAAGACAATTTCATAGATCTTGAGACTGGCGCCTTAGAACACTCGGCCATCCTGACCAACGCTGGTTATTGTGGTCATATTGATTCATATATAGTGCTACAATGTATATTTGTACATGGTTTTACAACATGGCGAAGAATAACGAAAAAGGTGTGTGTCGGAAGTGGGGTTCGAACCCACATCCCGCATAGGTGGGCCAGCACTTAAGACTGGCGCCTTAGACCATTCAGCCATCCCGACCAACGTAGATTATGACGGACATAATGAGTCATGGCCATAGTGCTACATTTTGTCGCATGCTTCTACATGTCGCGGTGTGTACGCCGTGAATGCTCTTATGGCTGCACTAATTGGTTACTTCCCCAACCCACTGATTGACTGATCTATGCGCGTTAGGGCGTTAGGATAGGGCGTTAAGATAAGGCGTTCAGACGAGCATTAAGACATACAGAGAGGGCGTTAAGGCGTAACAGCGGGCGTTGACGGGCGTCACTGCGTTTCGATGAATTAGTGACAATTCCATGCAATATCTAGAAAATCAGAGCTTCTGAGCTATTTCACCAGGGCGTTGAAGCGTTTAACTTGGCGTTCAACACGATGACACCTCAGAAGACGCATTCGGTCCACGGATGGTCCATCTCTACCCCAAACACTTTCCTTCACACCCCCCCCCCCAAAATGCACACTTTGGGTACTACTCCTACTGATGACATCACCAATGGCGTCCCTCAAGTCGTAGTCTACACCACGAGAGTTTCACTTTGACGCCTCACACGACGCATTCGGCCCACGGATGGTCCCTCAAACACACCCCACGCACCACCAAAATTGCTGCTTTCTATACTACTCGTTTCGTCTTTTTCACCATACAGTCTGAAAAATGTTACTATTTTGAACTCTTATTTACATCTGTGGAGTACACAGCTTGTTACAGTTAGAAAAGCCGTGGTGGTTCAGTTCAGGAATCTAACTTTGACGATATTCTGTATTTTAACATACATTTAAAGTATAAACGTCAAAAAGACGTCACTGTGACGTCACAATTGGGATTTTGTTTGCAGCCACAGATTTTTCAAGGCAGTGACCCTAGGGGATCCTTTGGGGAAAAATCACGCTTTTGTCACTTACGTAAATATTATTTCACTAAGCCACCTCATTATATGGACTGGTCTTTGGTGTAAACCTTGGAGTGAACGGAGACGGTGACCTTATTCCACCTTCCCGATTGCAAGATGATCAGTCCAGATGCGACCGTGATGTCATAATGCTATTAAAATATCCATGGCATGGACGCTCAGAACACTAAATTCAGTTGAAATCCTTAAGATCCTATATAGCGACATGTAAGATTGAGGAGCATTGATAGGATATCAATTTATTAAGATTGATTCAGTTGTGTATCATGAATACCTCAACTCAAACAGAATGATCAAATGGTGCAGTATCCCAGGGTTATGGATGCTGAACCCTCCTGCATACACTTTACTATGGTGTTCTATTTGGGCCAAGTTTGCGTCGCGTGGCGACTTTTAGAAACTCGCCACTCGCCACGCGCCGTGGACCTCTCCGGCGCGCGGCGACTGGCGACTTTCTGCTATCTCTTAACCTGCAAAAACTCGCCAGTCGCCACCCGCCGTAAAACACGGCGAGTTTCGCTCTATCTCTTAACCTGGAAAAACTCGCCGCGCGCCACTCGCCGGATGAACCACGGCGCGCGGCGACTGGCGACTTTTGACTTCTGGAATTCTCAGGACTTTTTCTCAAGTGCGCATGCCCGGGGAGCATCAATTATCGGAATATTTTGTTCGAAACATGCTGTCATTTAATTTAATTTTAAATCTCTTCCTCGTGCATAAATATACATAATTTCTAATGAATGAACTCTCCAGCTACATCTGATGCTATGTGACTAATTTTGAAGATGTAAGCTATCTGTAATAATTAATATAGTTGTTTTTTGAAACAAGTTTCTTTTTAATGCAATACGCATATAGGGCAATCTAATTTTGTCAAATGTGCAATTATTTCTTTATTAAAATACTCGTTATCCGTTTCTGTGCAGAACTTGCATACTCTCGTTATTATCTGCTGGTATATTTTAAAAAGTTGACACCAAGACAACATTTTCAATCGTTTTTTTAATCTTTTTTTTATATAAGTGCCTATATATATTTATAAAACAGCATATCGTTTTCAATTCAGAATGAATCGCTTTGAAATTGTTCTTTATTTAAGATACAATAAAGCACTCGACGCGGGAATTTTGTTTTACAAGATAAAAGCAACGTCAACTAATATGCTGTATGAAATATTAAGAAAGCGAATAGAGCGTCATCGTCATATTGATTAAAAAAGTAAGAAAAAATGCTAACATTTTCTCTGGATGATTGAATTTCTCTCTTCGTAAGTTTTATGTGAAAAACGGGCGATATCTTTGTATAAGAGATCCTTTATTGCTGTTTTAATCCATAGAGCGGCTCTTTGTTGGGTTGATATTTCCTGTATCACAAACCCTACAAACTATCAAGACCCTATTTTTAAAGATGAAAAGACGTATTTCTTTCAACAGTTTCCATATTTTTTTTACTTCCTCAAATTCGATGAGATCGCGACTGTGATTTATGATATTGCAACTGCATAATTGATGCTCCTCGGGCATGCGCACTTGAGAAAAAGTCCTGAGAATTCCAGAAGTCAAAAGTCGCCAGTCGCCGCGCGCCGTGGTTTGTCCGGCGAGTGGCGCACGGCGAGTTTTTCCAGGTTAAGAAATAGAGCGAAACTCGCCGTGTTTTACGGCGCGTGGCGACTGGCGAGTTTTTGCAGGTTAAGAGATAGCAGAAAGTCGCCAGTCGTCGCGCGCCGGAGATGTCCACGGCGCGTGGCGAGTGGCGAGTTTCACTACAGTCAAAAGTCGCCAGTCGCCGTGCGCCGTGGTTCATCCGGCGAGTGGCGTGCGGCGAGTTTTTCCAGGTTAAGAGATAGAGCGAAACTCGCCGTGTTTTACGGCGGGTGGCGACTGGCGAGTTTTTGCAGGTTAAGAGATAGCAGAAAGTCGCCAGTCGCCGCGCGCCGGCGAGGTCCACGGCGCGTGGCGAGTGGCGAGTTTCTAAAAGTCGCCAGGCGACGCAAACTTGGCCCAAATAGAACACCATACTTTACACACCCTTCAGAATTTGTCTTTATACAGCTAAAAGTATGACTTGTAGCTATGGTACTGTATAAATTTGTTGAAAGCGCATTTCTTAAGGATTCCAAATATGTAAATGTGTTCACTGTAAATCTGTAGGCTGTGAGTTGTTCGAATTAAAAAAAATAATTGAAAAAATGAGCCTTCTTTTTTAAATGGCTATTTTCACAAATGTATTCAAGTTATCATAACTTACATCATCATTTCCTGTGGAATGCATCTCCAACAGGAAATCCATGTCTCAGTTTTGTCAATTTTGGTCTAGTTCTTATTCTATTGACATTTAATTCAACTTCAAAGTTCAGTGATTTGCTTGATTTTGTAAAGAAATATTCCATTAAATGTCAATAGAATGAGAACTAGACCAAATTTGATAAAGCTGAGACACTAATTTCCGGTTGGAGTTGTGTTCTACAGGAAATAATGAAAGACGTTACGATAATTTGAATACTTTTTTGAAAATAGCATTTAAAAAATTAAATTTTGAATTAATTTTTATTTCAATCCAAATATCTTCATAATCTGCAGGTTTACACTGACAGAATGTATATACAATATATATGTACATTACCATAGCTATGAAGCATACTTTTAGCTGTATAAAGACAAGTTCTAAGGATGTGTAAAAGTGTCTGCAGGAGAGCTCAGTACCCTTAAGCGACTTGCCTTAAACAGAAACTTCACCACTACACGCAATAGTTAAAATCCCAACCCAACCACAAGAAAGAAAAATAGTTACTATGATCGACATGCAAATAAATATCTCACCACATTTTTATTAAATATTAAATACATTTTATCAATCCAGTTCAGATCATGAAAGTATGAGTGGCATAGACAAAAGTATATAAGCTTGTAATATATTCGACATGGAAGTATTTATGTGCGATGTGAAACTGCTTTTCTATGCGCTCCTTTCAGCTATCTCAGGATCATAAAATGAATATCTGTGTGACCGTGTCAGCCTGTCGTATACAGATCGTATAATGGAATTATTGGAGCATACCAGATCCTTGACGAGGACTTACAGATGAATTCAATTCAATTTCAATTTCTTTATTCGACTTACGCAAAAGCATGCCTCGTCACTCACAATAAATAACTAACGAGCTTATAATTCTGGGTAAGTATATATATCTCTCTGTTGATATCGAGGCGACTACACCAATCTTCCGTTGTTATCGTTTTCGACAAGAACCTGGTGAGTGCTTCATTGAACCATGAACATCCCGGACTAACACGCAATAATAGGTCTGGCTACTTGCCACGACCACATGGACATAATATTTACAGCACAAAGCAAACTATCGATTTTTAGGGCTGGGAAACGAACTACGGAAGAGTTCCGTGCGGCACCGGTGTTGTTTGAATTGATCAACATATGACGTACCTCCGTCGATCAGACGGAGGTCTAGGAGAGCAACGTGAAATCTCCCGCCAAATAATTGTCATATGGGGAACCCACGACTCATGTGATTTCCAATACGGTTTGCTATGATTCCCGACGAAATTTTGAAGCCACATTCTGGACAACATTGAAAAAATGGGGAACCCTCATTGCAATGCATTTGAATGGACCTTGCTTCTGTGGTCGGGTTCCACTTCCCATCATGCTTCACCAGTTACACGTAGGGTGCATTCCACACCTAAGTCATGTGCAGTTAAAAGTAAACATGGGCTAGGTCTTCGGCCTTAAATATATGTAAAAATGTTAGCAAAACCCCGTAAAAGTATATTTTTTTCCGAATGGGCACACTCATGTCATTATTCCAGGAGACAAGTGAGCTATTCAAATTGAAAAGGAAAGACGCGCAATCGTCCTTAAACCTTACCATGCTGTCAAAAACAGGCGACCTTCCTTATTATGAAATTAGGATATTATCATATTATTATGAAATTATTCCAGGTTTTCAATCAATATACTCTATTCCATACCCCAATATTTCAAGCACGTCAAATCAGACAAAAATTATTTGCTGGGAATGTGACTTCCACATCCCTGACTGGACATGCTAGTCTTTTCAACCCAAGGTTAATTACCATTGGTGAAGTTAACGTCAAACAAATGCAAAACTGAGCTTGGCATCCGGCCCTATGTTATTCAGTGATGTATTCCCCTACGGACCCTGTTGCCTCGATGGAGGTCTTTGCGCTCATCCAGCGCTTGTTTTTATTGTGCTTCATCATATATACAAATTGTGCTTTATCCTATATACATATTTAACCTGCATCTTTCACCCACATGTAATAACCATGATGTATATCCTATACACACCTGCGTTCTCTCGTGTGATTATGTAATTAATAGCGATTTACTGGTATTGTTTGAAAATCCTGAATTTCTCCCGCTGTATTATTGTGCATGATGATTACACATTTCACCTGTCCCAGCGATTGCTGCCGCATATTTTTCAATGCTCAAGTAGTTTTGGTAGAAGTTGTTCTGCAGGGCCTTCCAACTCAATTTTGACGTACCGGTTCTGAATTTTGAAGAGTATATGTATTTTTTTTGTTAGTAACATCAGTGTATTAATGCTACATTGTTTATAGTTCTAGCCCAGGATTTTCTTGTCTGCCCCTATCTCACCCCTCATTCCGGTTTCTGTTTTCAACCACACAGTATTTTTACATATCTACAGTGAATAAATAAATGTTCTAAAGTTTTCTATTTCCTGATTACAGTGGTCACATAGGTTAGTGTTAGACAAACCATTTTGGTACAAGAATGACTTTGTTGGTAAAATTCTATGTAAAATTTTGAACTGGATGTCTTTAAGACTGGTATTTTTGTACAGTGGTGTAATGTTTTAAATACATTTTCCCACTGTATATTTTCTGTTTTCAACAATTCGAAATTGGACTCTTTTTAAGTTGAACAGCTCCATGTGAGGCCATTAATCACTCGCAGTGATTCATTCTGGATGTTTTCTAATTTGTTAACTAGGATGCAATATTGGCATATTCTAAGCATGGTCTACTCTTAATACTCTGCCGAATCCGTAATGGTTGCAGCAACTTGAAACGAAATTTATTTGATAATCATGTAAGCGACAATGCGATATGTAACTTTTGCCTTCACAAAACTGTCTGTCCCATCTTTACCATTCAAAGACATCGTTTGATTGCTAATCTTTTGGACAACTACAACTATCCTTATTCTGTCACTTGTCCCAATCTCCTCTTCGGAGATTAATTGTGATAAATGTCTAGCAGAAAATATTAATGTCCAGAATGTACCTGGGAGCTTTTGTTATAGAAACCAAGAGGTTCCAACGTTGACCAGTTGGTGATCAAATGCAGAACACATTATTGAACAACTTTAACACGCGTATTCAAAGTTTGAACAAGAGCATTCTAAAGTCTAACATAAGTGTTCCCAATATGTTTGGTCAGTCGCGACACGCCTCCGACAATGAGGTCATACACTGATCAGCTGCCGGAGGCGTGTCGCGACTGACCAATCAGAACTGAGAACGAAGCCCGCCATAATCTCACTGTTCTTAGATGGATGGACAGTTACGTTGGATTTTGAACCGCCCGGCAAAGGTAAACAATTGCACAAATTTACTAATTTGACGACGGGAATATATAAAGTGATACTTGTAGAATATGCTGATGTATTTTGTTTGGCGGTAAACCGTTTATTTCTCGATTCGCCCAAAGTGCGTTTCACGCCTTGTGGATTTATATAAAGCATGGAGTTATATATAGAGACCCCATATTTCGACACTTCACCCTAATACCACCGCCTACACCCCTCCAAAACTCTTATTGTGCGGGCCTGTGTCTGTGCTTAGTGTTCGATAAATTTGTTAGACAAGATTCCAGATAGAGATCTGTTTTGAATTAGCTATATATATAATCTTGAGAATTTAGACTTGCAAACGATATTGTAGAAAAAAATGTCTTGCTCTGACTTTATACTCCTGTATCTATTTCCTGCCGTTTACAGAAATCTGAAATATCCACAAATCCTCATAACCAAACGTATATAAAATATAAGTTTGCTCAATTGGAGTTTCCAAAGCGAGCGTGTCTGCTAGTTGACTACACCAATAATTATGTGTTATTAGCTGCCTTTTAAATGATGTGTAAATATCCCCGAAATATTGCTGATTCATTGTTGATAATTTGTGGACATGTCCCGTAACAAAATCACAGGGAAATGGGCACGATTTTGACAAGAGTTGCTTGTCTGATTGTACATGATATCTCATATTAACACACAGTGTAGCCTTAGATGCAAAAATTTGTCATCATACGGGATGAATATGTACGTAACGGAATCACCAGATTTCGTGACGGAATCACGAATGCGCATTTTGAAACTTGTCGATTATATTAAGTACACATTTTATCCGAAAAATTATTCCTATTATAAAATTTTAGACTCTGAACCGTTATTTTTTCAATACAGTTTTAAAATACAGTTCCTGTCAAATGCATATGTTACAGATGTTTTTAAATAATATTGTTTTATTTTGCTGAATCTAGAATTCCTGAATGTAGATAGAATAAGAGGCAATGGCCATCACCATATAATGGAGATGATGGATTATGGTGATAAAAGGCCAAATTCAGCGTCGTATATCCAGCATTCTTTATTCAATAGGCTCTGTTTGTGCTGAAAACATCGTTTAGCGATTTTCTCCAGAGTGTGCTCACAAGGGTGGCACATGGAATTCTTTTCTGGCAACAGACAAACAAATGAGGAAAGTCAAATGGCAAACACATCATGAAAAATGTACATTGAAATTTGCATGAGTTGAGTGATACCGGACGTGAGAATCACACATATATCTCATATGATTCACATACGTGCTACTCCTCAATCTTCCCACATATCATTCAGGCAATGTTCATTTTTTCTTACAATGCAGGATGCCTAAAGGAGATGGTACGATAAGGCGGGATTTTGGCCTATACGTGGTACCGTTGAAACCGGAAAAATGAAACGCCTTAAAAATATTTGCGTTTCAACATAACGGCAAAGAAAAATATATGTACAGAATATGTGACAGTTCTAGCTCGATTGCGTTATGATTATTTGTGACATGAAAACGAAATCAGCAGCATGTGCTATTTCGTGCAAAATGATCTAAATCGAGTCATTTATACACCCATTTAGACACGAAGAACCCCTTGGACCACAAAGATTTTCCAGCAGTGGAGATTTAATGCCACCACCGCACATCACCAGGTTAAATGGCGTTTTGGTCCAAGGGGTCCTTCGTGTCTAAATGTGTGTTTGAATGACTCGATAAACCCTCTTTTCACGAAAGAGAACATGCTGTGGACTTCAATTTCATGTCATAACTATAATTATAACGCAATCGAGCTAGAACTTCGACATATGCTGTACATATATTTTTCCATGCTGTTACATTAAAACACAATTCTTTTTAGAAGATTTTATTTTTTCGATTTCAAGCGCCCCACGTATATAGGTCAAAATCCCACCTTATCGTACCATCTCCTTTTCATGGGGTTCATCGGGGTTTGTACTTAATACCGGGTCTAGACACAGGTCATCCAGGCACACGATATAGTCAGGAAGGGTGGTCTAGTTTAAGGATATCGAAATGGTGATAATGTCTCTTTTCGTAGAAAAGACGTGATATTAAAGCAAGTGTCACATCCGAAATCATGCAGGAGTCCGTCGTCATCCATTAGAAATGTTGGCATTCCTAATCGAAAGACCTTTTTGTCCCCCGCCGCAACGCGGCCGGGGATTTTAAAATGGTTCTTGCTTCTTTGTGTCCGTGGATGTCCGTGTACGTCCGTGCCTGTGTGTTCGAAGCGATAACTTCCTAATGCTTCGTTGGATTGTTCCGAAATTCGGCATATGCATTCCTTGCGACAAGACGCCATTCGGTGTTGCATTTCAGCAACATCTGCCTGAAGGTGGCGCCACTGGGTTGCTTCTTTGTGTCCGTGGATGTCCGTGTACGTCCGTGCATGTCTGTTCGAATTTTCCGCAAGCGATAACTTCCTAACGCTTTGTTGGATTGTTCTGAAATTCGACATACGCATGCCTTGCAACAAGACGCCAGTCGGTATTGCATTTCAGCAACATCTGCCTGAAGGTGGCGCCACTGGGTCAAAATGAATCTTGGTTCTTTGTGTCCGTGGATGTCAGTTGGAATTCTTTACAAGCGATAACTTTCAAATGCTTTGTTGGCTTCTCCTGAAATTTGGCATACGCATTCCTTGTGAGAAGACGCTGTTGTGTACTGCATTTCAGTAACATTTGCCTGAAGGTGGCGCCACTGAGTTTCGCTGAGACCATTTTTACCCCTCGGCCATTTTGGCCTCGGGGTATTGTCGTCGCCATGTACGTCCGTCCGTACGTCCATATGTCCGTGCGGACGTACGTCCGTCCGTACGTCCGTCCGTCCGTTACCGCATTTTAGGCAAAACCGCTTGAGACACTACCACCAAATTTTCAACACTTATTTATATAGTGCTAAGTCAGACGCCTATCGAAAATGGCTTCCCTCGGCCCATATTTTACAGAGTTCTGCCCCTTTACAGATTTTTTAATTTCTATTTCTGTCCTATATGCCTGAATGTAACCAACTATATCTGCAGAACTGTGTTCAGTATAGCTACTATATTTTGGAAACTTGTTTATATTGTTGTATTCTACAAGCCAACAAAGGATTACTCGCCTCAGCTTATGGAGTTATGCCCCTTTCGGATGTAATAATCTTCGATTTTGTTAGTTGCAGCTGAATGTACAAGTTATATCTGCAGATCCGTGTTCGGTACAGCTTATTCGTCTTGGTTCTTATTTCACAGAGTGCTAAGTCAGACGCCAATCGAAAGTGGCGCCACTCGGCCCATACTTTACAGAGTTATGCCCCTTTACAGATATATTAATTTCTATTTCTGTCCTATATCCCTGAATGTAACCAACTATATCTGTAGAACTGTGTTCGATATAGCTACTATATTCTGGAAACTTATTTATATTCCTGTATTCTACAAGTCAACAAAGGATTACTCGCCTCGGCTTATGGAGTTATGCCCCTTTCGGATTTAATAATCTCCGATTTTGCTATCTGTAGTTGAATGTACAAGTTATATCTGCAGATCCGTGTTCGGTACAGCTTATTCGTCTCGGTTCTTATTTTACAGTAGTGCTAAGTCAGACGTTAATCGAAAGTGGCGCCACTCGGCCCATACTTTACAGAGTTATGCCCCTTTACCGCTATATTAATTTCTATTTCTGTCCTAGATGCCTGAATGTAACCAACTATATTTGCAGAACTGTGTTCGGTATAGCTACTATATTTTGGAAACTTATTGTTGTATTCTACAATCCAACAAAGGATTACTCGCCTTTGCTTATGGAGTTATGCCCCTTTCGGATGTAATAATTATCTGTAGCTGAATGTGCAAGTTATATCTGCAGATCCGTGTTCGGTACAGCTTATTTGTCTCGATTCTTATTTTACAGAGTGCTAAGTCAGACGCCTGTCGAAAGTGGCACCCCTCGACCCATATTTTACAAAGTTATGCCCCTTTACAGATATATAATTTTTCTATTTCTGTCCTATATGCCTGAATGTAACCAACTACCGGTATATCTTGATCATCCCACATAGAACTATCTCTTCCTGAATTCACACTACCCATGGGTCTCAATCACTTGGGGAAAGCCGAGGGGTTTTGATTAGATCAATCTCATGTTCAAATCGTTAGGACTGTACATGTACCAAGATACAGGACCAGGGGGACAAAAATTGCACCAGGTTGATAGGTCCACAAAGTGAAATTTTCCAAATAATAATTATACTTTAATCGGGACTTTAAAATGGTTCTTGTTTCTTTGTGTCAGTGGATGTCCGTGTACGTCCATGCTTGCCTGTCTGAATTTTCCGCAAGCGATAACTTCCTAATGCTTTGTTGGAGTGTTCCGAAATTCGACATACCCATTCCTTGCGACAAGACGCCAGTTGGTATTGCATTTCAGCAACATATGCATGAAGGTGGCGCCACTGGGTCAAAATGGGTCTTGCTTCTTTGTGTCCGTGGACACCTGTTAAAATTTTTCAGAAGTGATAACGTGCAAATGCTTCGCGGATTCTCCCGAAATTCGGCATATGCATATCTTGCGACAAGACACTGGTTGCTACTGCATTTCAGCAACATCTGCCTGAAGGTGGCGCCACTGAGTTTCGCTTCTTCGTGTCCGTTCCAGTTAAGGATGTCCGCTGGTGGTTTTTGACTTTGGCAGCCATTTTGCCTGTTTTTCTGTTGGGTTATCTCCCTTCCCTAGGTTAAGAGATGGGGATTTCCTTTAAAAGCCTTCTAGCCGAGAATTTTGCACAGCAACATCCATCCAATTTGCTAAATTTTGATAGACATTGTGATTATCTGCAAACAGTTAGAATATAAGAAAAAGTTAAATACTATTTATACGAATTTTTCATGAATATGCTTCAAAACTAGGGCTATTCCCTATGCTTTCTAGGTTATCAAATTGAGCATAGGGCAGTTCACTTAATGTTGCCTACAGCTAAAAAATGCACACCAACCTATATTTTTTTCTTTGTTTTTCCTCATATTACACAGTTATGAATGCAACAACACACATTATTCAAAAAGTTAATTACTTTGATTTACCACCAGCGGACATCCTTAAGATGGGTCTTGCTCTCTTTGTGTCTGTCTGTTCAAATTCTTCACAGACGATAACTTCCAAAAGCTTTGTCGGATTCCTTCGAAATTTAGCATATACACTCCTTGTGACCAGACGTGGGTTGGTATTGCGTTTCAGCAAAGATCCACCTGAAGGTGGCGCCACTGGGTCGTGTTCCAATCTTCTGTGCTTGTCCTTGGATTCCGTTCAAACTCTTCACAAGCGATAACTTCCAATTACTTTGTTTAATTTAGGCATCCCTAGGGATGCCTAATGTGTTTGTCATTTTCTTCTTTCTTCCGCTTCTCGCTGTTAGTTTTGAAAAAAAATATGGCGGGGGAATCCCCGCAGTACCAAGCCCCGGTTAGTTTTGAATTTCGTGTCGCCTTAAATGAAGGTCAACATTCCCTTCAATTTTGCTATCTAATCATTCTATTCCACATCATATGATTTACCCTAAAGCTTTTGCATGAACCATACTTTATTTCAGAAGTATAATATGAAATAACTGGCGGGGGAATCCCCGCAGTACCAAGCCACGGTTAGTTTTGAATTTCGTGTCGGCTTAAATGAAGGACAACATTCCCTTCAATTTTGCTATCAAATCATTCTATTCCACATCATATGATTTACCCTAAAGCTTTTGCACGAACCATATTTTATTTCAGGTGTATAATGTGGAATATCGAACCCCTATTTTGGTTTTTTTTTATGTCGCGTCATATCAAATGAAGGACAACATTTTCGTCAATTCTGCTATCAAATAATTGTATTCCACATCATATGATTTACCCTAAAGCTTCTGCACGAATCGTTTGTGTCCACATGTGTAACTTATTATATTAATTACAACTGAGTTCAGAAAGTTTGGCGTTTTGCCCAAATCTAAATTTGATTTCGCTCATCGGATTTTTCTCCAATTTGATATTCAGATACCATGCCATTATATGTCCCTTGGGATTGTATTTCGCCTGCTTCTGCATACTGGTGGCGACACCTGGTGGAAAAATCTGAAATTTGTTTCTGACAATAATTTGACAACTGCTCATCAGATTCTTCCCAAATTTGGTATTCATATGCCATAAGATGTCACTTGGGATTGTGTTTCGCACACTTGCGCCTACAAATCTAAATTTGGTTTCTGGGCAATAACTTTAAGACCCCTATTCAGATTCTTCCCAAAGTTCGTATGCTGATACATGTACCATGTCATGAGATGATGCTTGGGATTGCGTTTTGCCCACTTGCACCCACAGGTGGTGACACCTGGTGGCAAATTTAAAATTTGGTTTCCGGACAATAGGTTGAGGATACATTCAGCTTCTCAAATTTGATTTGCATATAATATGCGATGAGATGTCACTTGGGGTTGCTTCTCGGTTACATAATTTCCATGCTTCACTGCATGGAAACTATATTACAGAAGCAATCAACCGTTCTGAGTTGATTTTAAAACTTGGAAAGGCAGAAAGACCCTTCCGCATCCAACGCTTATGAAGTAGCAGTTGCCTCCCTCATGTATATTCTCCGAGATCAACAATGCTAAAAAGCATTGCTGCCATTTCGGCGGGGGACTTAGCATCCTCTGGCGGTCAACAGTTGTCAATGAGGCTGACTTTGTTCTCCTATCGTCAGAGGCTTACATTTTATTCCTTTCGTCAGAGGCTGACACTGTTCTCCTATCGCCAGAGGCTGACATTGTTCTTCTGTCGTCAAGAGGCTGACATTGTTCTCCTATCGTCAGAGACTGATATTGTTCTCCTATTGTTAGAGGCTGACATTGTTCTCATATCGTCAGAGGCTGACATTGATCTCCCACCGCAAGAGGCTGACAGTGTACTCCTATCGCAAAGGATAACATTGTTCTCCTATTGTTCTACCAGATGCTGATATTGTTCCTCTATCCTCAGAGGCTGTCATTGTTCTACTATCGTCAGAGGCTGACATTGTTCTCTTACCGTCAGAGACTGACACTGTTCTGTGATCAGAGACTGACATTGTTCTTCTATTGTTAAAGGCTGACGTTGTGCTCCTTTCGTCAGTGGCTGACATTGTACTCCTATCCTCAAAGGCTAACGCTGTTCTCCTATCGCCAGATGCTGATATTGCTCTCCTATCATTGAAAGGTTGTTCTCCTGTTGTCAGAGACTGACATTGTTCTCCTATCGTTAGAGACTGACATTGCTCTCCTATCGGTAGATGCTGGCATTGTTCTTCTATTGTCAGAGGCTGACACTGTCCTCCTATCCTCAGAGGCTGAAATTATTCTCCTATCGCCAGAGGCTGACATTGTTCTCTAATCATTAGAGGTTGACATTGTTCTCCTATCGTCGGAGGCTGACATTATTCTCCTATCGTAAGAGGCTGACATTATTCTTCTATCTTTAGAGGATGACATTTTTCTCCTATCGTCAGAGGCTGACATTCTATCGTCATAGGCTGACATTATTCTTCTCCTATCGTTAGTGGCTGACATTGTTCTCCTATCGTCAGAGGCTGACATTGTTCTCCTATCGTCAGAGGTTGACATTGTTCTCCTATCATCAGAGGCAGTCATTGTTCTCCTATCGTTCCGGACAATAGGTTGAGGATACATTCAGCTTCTCAAATTTGGTTTGCATATAATATGCGATGAGATGTCACTTGGGGTTGCTTCTCGGTTACATAATTTCCATGCTTCACTGCATGGAAACTATATTACAGGAGCAATCAACCGTTCTGAGTTGATTTTAAAACTTGGAAAGGCAGAAAGACCCTTCCGCATCCAACGCTTATGAAGTAGCAGTTGCCTCCCTCATGTATATTCCCCGAGATCAACAATGCTAAAAAACATTGCTGCCATTTCGGCGGGGGACTTAGCATCCTCTGGCGGTCAACAGTTGTCAATGAGGCTGACTTTGTTCTCCTATCGTCAGAGGCTTACATTGTTTTCCTTTCGTCAGAGGCTGACACTGTTCTCCTGTCGCCAGAGGCTGACATTGTTCTTCTGTCGTCAAGAGGCTGACATTGTTCTCCTATCGTCAGAGACTGATATTGTTCTCCTATTGTTAGAGGCTGACATTGTTCTCATATCCTCAGAGGCTGACATTGATCTCCTATCGCAAGAGGCTGACAGTGTACTCCTATCGCAAAGGATAACATTGTTCTCCTATTGTTCTACCAGATGCTGATATTGTTCCTCTATCCTCAGAGGCTGTCATTGTTCTACTATCGTCAGAGGCTGACATTGTTCTCTTATCGTCAGAGGCTGACATTGTCCTTCTACCGTCAGAGACTGACACTGTTCTGTGGTCAGAGACTGACATTGTTCTTCTATTGTTAAAGGCTGACGTTGTGCTCCTTTCGTCAGTGGCTGACATTGTACTCCTATCCTCAAAGGCTAACGCTGTTCTCCTATCGCCAGATGCTGATATTGCTCTCCAATCATTGAAAGGTTGTTCTCCTGTTGTCAGAGACTGACATTGTTCTCCTATCGTTAGAGACTGACATTGCTCTCCTATCGGTAGATGCTGGCATTGTTCTTCTATTGTCAGAGGCTGACACTGTCCTCCTATCCTCAGAGGCTGAAATTATTCTCCTATCGCCAGAGGCTGACATTGTTCTCTAATCATTAGAGGTTGACATTGTTCTCCTATCGTCGGTGGCTGACATTATTCTCCTATCGTAAGAGGCTGACATTATTCTTCTATCTTTAGAGGATGACATTTTTCTCCTATCGTCAGAGGCTGACATTGTTCTCCTATCGTCAGAGATTGACATTGTTCTCCTATCATCAGAGGCAGTCATTGTTCTCCTATCGTTAGAGGCTGACATTTATCTCCCATCCTTGGAGGCTGACATTATTCTCCTATCCTCGGAGGGGGCATTGTGCTATCATCACAGACTGACATTGTTCTTCTATCGTTAGAGACTGACAATGCTCTCGTCTCGTTAGAGAGTGACAATGTTCTCCTATCGTTAGAGGCTACAGTTGTTCTCCTATCGTCAGCGGCTGACATTGTTCTTCTATCGTTAGAGGCTGACATTGTTCTCCTATCGTTAGAGGAGTTCTCCTATCGTCAGAGGCTGACATTGTTCTCCAATTGCCAGAGGCAGACGTTCTTCTCCTATCGTTAGAGGCTGACATTGTTCTTCTATCCTCGGAAGATGACATTGTTTTCCTATCGTCAGAGGATGGCATTGTTCTCCTATCGTCAGATCGGTATCATGGAGCAGTATTATTTTATCCGTGAATTTCCCAGACACTTTTTCGAGCATTACATCTAAGTCACGCTCTGATTAGAAACAGCATAATCTTCTTTGCGCTGTTGACAAGATATGCCGTAGTAATAATTTACAGATGGACTATTTCGACAGGTTCTTGCAAATAATTCAAATAGCAACTACTACTGACACAATTGTCGCAGTGCGGCAACTGTGTCATTAGCAGTTGTCAGGTCGCCAGCTAATGTCGTAATTGTGCCATTAGCAGGTGACTGCATGTAGATCAACCGCTATTGTCGCAATTGAGACTGTAGCTGACATGCAGAATAGACTACTAATGACGCAATTACGACAATTGTGTCTTTCGTGGTTGTTGTTGCACGTATACCAAAGATTTAGTCATACCTCATGTGACAGTGTGATATATTTTTGCCTCAAATAATTATTGGTTTCCAGTTGTGACATGAAGCGTCAATATGCTCGCTACCATTTTTTATTTTTGTGTGTGTGTGTGACAGAGTTGCCTCCTATTATCACAACATAATTGTCGTAATGGTGGCAATTGTGCCATTAATAGTTGCTACAAGGCGTCATTCATACAGAAAACTTTGTCCATATTGGAAAGAAGTTGAGCAGATATAGTTGGTATCGATGTAGAGAATTATTCAACAAGCATCATGGTAATATTAATACTAACCGCCGGAACCAAAGAAGAAATGAGTCTACAAGGACTGATATGCGTTGACTGCAGGACGTAGATTACTGCCGTAGTGGTGAACAGCAGTCACAGTCCTGGTATTAACACATCCAGTATGGCAGTTGTTGCATTTCCGCCGCTTGTCATATCAAGTATAACAAGTATTTCATTTTAAGTATATTATAAATTGCCCTTGGCTGGAATGTTAGAGGAAGCTCCAACGGCTATAACTCGGACGAGTATCTCAAAATTAAAGCATAGGGGACGATGCGTCCAATTTAATCGTGATACATCTGGACAGATAAAATTGTCAACAATGGAATTTTCCAGAATTATCAATTTGGTAGGCTGTAAAGTTCGTAGCATAGATGTCTGGGTTTATGCTACATTTTGAGTTTGATTTATGCTTCAACATGGAGAGATATTTTTACTAGTGCAGTAATGGCATAAATATAGTAATATGCGTTAATGTATTCTACTGTTTAACGAAATAACCATTATGTTAATTTAATGATAATTTTGGCAACTTGAAGTCGAAAATATGCAAGTTATCACGTGTAAAATATGTACTACCGAGAAAGGAAAAAGAAGCTTCTATCTTTAGATGGGTAAATGGCCCCAGGTCAGCTACAGAAGTACCAAAATAAAATACTTCCACTACAAGAAATTGTTCAATTGGCAAGAAGTACAATATCATATTATATTGTATACTCAGAAAAATTTCAATGCACTGAGTCTCATCATTCGCGAATAACAGGGCCGTGAAGTAGTGCATTCGTGCGGAATAGTTGATTCTGAGGTAAAAGCAATTTTTATTTTTATCTGTAAACATATGGAGATAAACGATAAGCAGAACCAGATTTGGTCTACGACTATACGTATTGGAACAGCGAGTATGCTGTATCGAGCTGGTCCTGGTTATCGTTTATCTTCATATGTTTATAGAAGGAAATAGGTGTTTTCGCCTCAGAATTGACGATTTTGCACGAATGCACTACTTCACGGCCCTGTTATTCGAGAATGATGAGACTCAGTGCCTTGAAACTTTTCTGAGTATACAACAATATATCATTGTACTTCATGCCAACTGAACAATTTCTTGTATATGCAATATTTTATTTTTGGCACTTCTACCGCACCTGTTCTGGGGCAATTTATCCATCTTAACATTCACACTCCTTTGCGCTAGAAGCTTCTAAATTTATATCGAAAGGTCCATTGTTCGACTATATTATGTTTGACGGTTCGCTGGATTCCCTGGCTTTCAAATGTTCATTTGTAATGTACATCCAAAACGCGTATTGAAGTTAATCTGTCGTTTATTGTGACAATCCGCCTGCATTAGTAATTTCAGTGTTCGATTTTAATACAACCGTTAGCATGACTCGGCTCCAGTTTACATTGGGGCTACTTTCTGTAACTTGTATCTAATTCCGCTTAAGGGGATTTATATTCTTGTCAGTCTGTTTGTTGGCAATTTCTTCCCAATGACCTGAAGTATCGCCATGAAAATCCCCCCCACGTATCAGTCTAAACATGATGAAGATATTGAAAGAAGAAAACATTTACATTTGTTTTGTACATATTTTAGTCGAAAAGAATGTCAATCGGGCTTAACCCTGTTAAGTACATGTGTACATGACCATAAATGCAGCGTCAAATTGATGTACAAGTGAGCAGTGTCATTTATTTTTTAAATAAATGTAAATACGAAATATTCTTTTTATTTTTCTTCTTTCAATATCTTCCTCAAGTCTAGATCTACAAG
>JAVTVY010006217.1:0-39516 GCA_036873755.1 Hanleya hanleyi | reverse complement strand
TGGAAATGCTGGAGATGAATTGAGACAAGCAGATTTTAGATTTTAAAACTTGATACGAAGACCGCTGAATCATCAAAATGACTTATGGCCTGATTGAATTGAAGAGTAAAATTGATCAACTAATGAGGACGGCTACCCCTGCTCTGTTAAGCGCCATCAGTGACTGCGTTGATCAGGTGACAATTGATGGCACCTAGTGACCGCTCTTCAGTGAACATCAGTGAATACCCATCCTTTCCCAGTTGGCATCTGCATTCTAATAAAATAGAAAGACAATTTGGTATGACGTTTAAACCTGTCTTCTCTTTTGAATCAAGTTGCGTATATGGAAATCAGTTTTGAGAGATTGATTAATTCTAAAATTGATAAATTTGATGTAAATTCAAAACCCAATTATTCCTTTCAATTATTTTTTATACTAATAATTTCAGGTCAAACGAATCTTGAAAGTTAATTTTTGCAAACATCTTCATGAGAAACCTAGAGATCGTGAAAAACTTTTTATGATGATTTTTTTGGAATGAACTTTCGAAAGAAATATAAAATGATAGAATTGTAAAACCTGTACACTGATTTTTTTGTCTTTGATATTACCTAATGCGTACATTAGTTTTTTAGTTTTCCGACTTCTAATACTTGCCGTATGATAGAGATGAATGGTGTTGCCGATATCAACCAGAAGCCGCAGTCTGACGACCAACCGGTACCAGTCCTCAACGACATGCTGAAAATGAATTATATGGGCCAAACAGCTTGTAACCTTGGACGATTGGGTCAATCTACTAACAATATGCTGAAGATGAACCACAGATGGTGAGGAGGTGGACAAATCAGTGATTATTTTGTAGAATGGGATCTATTAACTAACCAGTTACCGGGTATAGTAAGAGAATTTTCACAATGATATTTTATTAATAGTCTTGACATATATGTAGCTTATTAATAATTTTAACTTATGAACCCGATAACTGTAAATAGGGTTCAACAATACATTTTTACCAAGGTAAAACAGTACATCGTCCTCCGTGCTCATTTGTTATGTTCTGTTAATCTTTTAATGAATGACGTCCATACGACGAGCATTGGGACTGTAAATATAGTACACGACTGTTATATCTTCCCAGAATATTTCCAGGAATGATCATTTGATATTTGATTATCGAGCTTAGTATTAAAACAGTCTGTACCAGGAAATTTTGGCAGGATCGAGTAACCATATACTTCTAACAGTAGGCCTACATGGTCCCAGAACTACACCAAGCTATTCAGTAGATTTTCTGGATTTAATTTACGCACGCTTTTTCCATTTTAGTGGAGCCTACAAAACATCGATGGCAACAAGAGGAAAGATAAAGTGCTCAGTTGGCCCCAAGACCTCTCCGCTGTTTTGATTCAGATGCAAGACTGGTTTAACTAAAGGGAAGTTTATATATAGTCGTTTAGTATACACATGCACTTCAACTCAAAGGTCACATTTACATGGAGTTCTGGCTCATCACCAGTTCATGTGTGGTGTAGGTATACACTTGTATACATGAAAGGAATCAAAATTATTCTTCACAGGATTGCTGTAAAAAATAATTCGAAGATTGACAAAAAAAACATTCCGAGCGGTAAAAAACTGACCAATCACAGGCCACTGTAGTCACTGGTTGCATCAAATATTTGACCAAAATGACGCTTTCATGTCTGATTGTTGATACTTTGTTCAAATGAAGAAGTGATTGAGAATATATATCCTATAATAACATGTTATTCATAAGTTCGTCCAATTCACGTTTACATGATGTTTACTAGGCAGCACTACTGAGCAACTGTCATATATTATGAGAATATAATGGCTTTAACGCGGTCGAAGTAATGTTTGAAATCGATATAAGTTTCAGTCCAATGGCTGATGCAAAAAAATGTCTTTGTGTTTGTGGAAAACACAAGAATCTTCAAAAGTCTTAAGTCTTTCCCCAATTTTCAGGTGGCATGTTCCAACCACTACAAGTGTTTTGGACCTAGGATGTACACTGAATGAAGATTGCGAATCAAAATTTGAAAGCAAATTGAAAATGGTCAGACTTGATTTAATTTCTAATGAACAAAATCAGTCCTCCTTTTTTCGCAATAATCTGGGTTTCAGAATTGCCACAACGCCCTTTAAAGAAAGATAATCTTTATATCCAGTATGTTTGGCCATAATACATCATGGGGTCATTGTTGAGTTTAGTGCTCTCTACAAATATGGGGACAAATAGAGATAAGGTATAGATGTAAGGTGACATTAGGGGTGAGCTTTTTGTTAGCATAGTGCCTAGATTTTGAATTCGACAGCCATCAGAAGGATTAGGCTTAGGGTTTATTTTATAGATATTTAGCTCAGGTTCTTATCTGGTTAGGAGTTGTGCTCAAAACCCAACAATGACCTAATGAGGTAATAACAAAAAACAAACCTTTCTTTAATGTGATCATTTAATTGTGGATCGTGCATGGTCACATTAACTTGATTGACAATTGATTGATACCAAACTAATAGTTGTGGCAAGTTCGAGAACTACGAGATTGCAATAAACCTAAACAAATGACCTGGCCGTCCAGATGATGAAAACAGAAGACAAATACATTTGTCACCATCCACTGTGCATCAAATTGATGTTCCGTCTTGCCGATCAATACTCCGTAATGCTTGGATTATGATTGTTCTTTATTTCTGTCAGATCCGGTATTCATTATTTAGCCGTCGTCCACAAAATGGCTTTTTTTTGGCCGGACGCTTGGCATCAGATCCAAATACAGTAAATTCCAAGTGATTCACCATCGAAATTCATCTAACAAATTTGCCAATTTTTGCTCTGCCATGGTTTTCGATGGCATGATAAAACAAAAGCCTACTCGTTGAACTAAAAATTTCATCAGGAGTTCCTGTCGCCACGAACACCAGACCGGAGAATACAAATCCCGTGAAAGTACAGACGGTGTTTAGATTGATATAAGTGACAGTGGCAGCGTTGATCAAGTGACAGTTGATGGCACCAGTGACCAGTCGTCAGTGAACAGCAGTAAATACCCATCCTTTCCCTGTTAACATGTGCTTTTTTTTTGGTATAGAAAGTCAACTTGGTATGAAGTTTAATCCAACGAAGCAAGTTGCCTATATGAAATTCATTTTTGAGAGAAAGAATAATTCCAAAATTAATAAATTTGATGTAAATTCAAAACCCAATTATTCCTTTCAATTATCTTTTATACTAATTATTTCAGGAGAAACGAATCTTGACACTTTCTGTTTGCTGACTTGTGAAAAGCCATGATGAAGTTTTTGGAATGAGCTTTCGAAAGAAATATAAAGTGAGGAAATTTTTAAACCAAACCATTCCAATTTTTCTTTGACATTTTCTGATATGTAGATCAGTTATGTATTTTAGATTTGGAATCTAATACTGGCGGTAAGATAGAGATGAATGGTGTCGGCCATATCAACCGGAAGCCGAAGTCTGTCGTCCAACCGGTACCATTCCAACCTCAACGAAGGGCCAACCAGCTGGTAACATTGGACATTTGGGAAAATCTACTAACCATTATGCTGAAGATGAAAGTCAGATGATGATGGGATGCACCAACCAATGGTTATCTTGTAGAACTGGATCTAGTAACTAACCAGTACCAGAAAAAGTAAAAAGCATTTTCACAATGATAGTTTATTATTAATCTTGGCATATATGTAGCTTATTAATAATCTTAACACATATGGACCCGATAACTATAAATACGGCTCAGCAATACATTTATACCAAGTTAAAACACTGCATCGTCCTCAGTGCTCATCTGTTATGTTCTGTTACAATTTTAATGAATTACGTCCATACGTCTAGCTTTAGTACTGTAAATGTGATACACGACTGTTATATCTTGCCATAATATTCCCAGGAACGGGCATGCCCTAATATTTGATTCTCAAGCTAAGTAATTGAACAGCCGGTACCAGGAAATGTTGGCCGGGGTGACGATATACTACTAACAGTACATGGTCACACAACTACATCAAGCTATTCAGTAGATTTAATTTACGTTTGCTTTTCCATTTTAGTGGAGCCTACAAAACATGGATGGCAACAAGAGGAAAGAAAAAGAGCTCAATGAGCCCGAGACCTCTCAGCTGTTCTGATTCAGATCCAAGAGTGGTTTAACTAAAAGGGAAGTTTCTATACAGTTGTTCATTATACACCAGATTCATGTGTGGTGTAGGTATACATTTGTACATATGAAAGTAATCAATATTACTCTTCACAGGATTGCTGTAAAATATAATTCGAATATTAACACAAAAAACAATCCGAGGGGTAATAAACTTACTAATCACAGGCCACTGTAGTCACATACTCCATGGTATCCAAGGTAATAATGTATCGGTGGTATCCATGGTAATGATGTATCGGTGGTATCCAAGGTAATGATGTATCGTTGGTATCCAAGGTAATGATGTATCGGTGGTATCCAAGGTAATGATGTATCGGTGGTATCCAAGGTAATGATGTATCGGTGGTATCCAAGGTAATGATGTATCGGTGGTGTCCATGGTAATGATATATCGGTGGTATCCAAGGTAATGATGCATCGGTGGTGTCCATGGTAATGATGTATAGGTGGTATTCATGGTCATGATGTATCGGTGGTATCCAAGGTAATGATGTATAGGTGGTGTCCAAGGTAATGATGTATCGGTGGTATTCATGGTAATGATGTATCGGTGGTGTCCATGGTAATGATGTATCGGTGGTATCCAAGGTAATGATGTATAGGTGGTATTCATGGTAATGATGTATCGGTGGTATTCATGGTAATGATGTATCGGTGGTGTCCATGGTAATGATGTATCGGTGGTATCCAATGTAATGATGTATCGGTGGTATCCATGGTAATGATGTATCGGTGGTATCAAAGGTAATGATGTATAGGTGGTATTCATGGTAATGATGTATAGGTGGTATCCAAGGTAATGATGTATCGGTGGTATTCATGGTAATGATGTATCGGTGGTGTCCATGGTAATGATGTATAGATGGTATTCATGGTAATGATGTATCGGTGGTATCCAAGGCAATGATGTCTCGATGGTATCCAAGGTAATGATGTATAGGTGGTATTCATGGTAATGATGTATCGGTGGTGTCCAAGGTAAGGATGTATAGATGGTATTCATGGTAATGATGTATCGGTGGTATCCATGGTAATGATGGATCGGTGGTGTCCATGGTAATGATGTATAGATGGTATTCATGGTAATGATGTATCGGTGGTATCCAAGGTAATGATGGATCGGTGGTATCCAAGGTAATGATGTATCGGTGGTATCCATGGTAATGATGTATAGGTGGTATTCATGGTAATGATGTATCGGTGGTATCCAAGGTAATGATGTATCGGTGGTATCCAAGGTAATGATGTAACGGTGGTATCCAAGGTAATGATGTATCGGTGATGTCCAAGGTAATGATGTATCGGTGGTATCCAAGGTAATGATGTATCGATGGTATCCAAGGTAATGATGTATCGGTGGTATCCAAGGTAACGGTGTATCGCTGGTGTCCAAGGTAGCGAGGTATCGGTGGTATCCAAGGTGATGAGGTATCGATGGTCACAAAGGTGTTAATGCTCTAGAAGCTGAACTGTTCCATCTAGACATTAAGTTTGGTATACAGCATTGACCTGTGGCAAAGCACAAGCCTATTCAAATTGGATACATTTTGATTTTTTGTGTGATTTCCATGGCAACAAGTCGGAAAATATCCATGTAACGACGTTGGCGCTCCACAAGCCGGACCATTGCAGCTGGAGATTTCAAATTTGGCATGCAACATTGCTGTGTGAAAGAGCACATGCCTATTCAAATTGGATACATTTTGATGTTTTTTTGTGGTTCCCATGGCAACTAAATGGAAAATATCCATATGATTATGTTGACGCTCTAGAAGCCGAACTGTTGCAGCTGGTTCAGATTATTATTGGGGTTTTGTTTTTTGTTCAGAATACTTTTTCTTCTGCCATATTTTTCGCACGTGAGATGTCAAATTATTTGTTATAGTCCTCCAATGCATCCAACTTCTTGCACTAAATTTATCATATTTTAATCTTTTACAAGCAACTGTTAAAGCATCTGCTGCATTCAACCAAATCTTTCAGGCTTGTTCATATGCATTTTCATCCATTATCTACCAATATACACTGATTAAAACTGTCTGACTGAGAGGTAGTTGCACCTTTTAGGTGCTGCCTCATGTTATCTTTGATAACTGTACATCAGTTTTCTATTTTAGTTTTCCGCCATCTAATACTTGCCATGTGATAGAGATGAATGGTGTTGGCGATATCAACCAGAAGACACAGTCTGACGACCAACCGATACCACTCCAACCTCAACGACATGCTGAAAATGATTTATCTGGACCAACCAGCTGGTAGCCTTGGACGATTGGGTCAATCTACTAACCAATATGCTGAAGATGTAGAATAGCAACTACCCAGTACCAGGAAAAGTAAGGGCATTTTCACTATGATAATTTATTATTAATCTTGACAAATATCTATGCGATAATTATAAATATAGCTTAGAATATAAGGATGGGATATTTCAAGTTTCTGTCTTGTACCAACCGTGTTGTCCAGTTAGTTGTGTTTTCTAGCAAACAAAATAACCATTGTGTAAATCTTGCGTGTCAATTCTGGTAATAGTTACAACACATGCATGTGTATAAGGGAAGAGGTGCCGAATACTGGCAGAGCCACATGACTTCACAGTATAGTCTTCCGGTTAACCTATTCTAAAGCACAGTAAGTTATGCAAGACTTCGTTTGTGTTTGCTGTTACCAAAGATCGATTGACGATTATGAATTTTGCATTGCAGGACTTTGCTGATCCGAGGACAACTCTGAGGTCTGTCAACTAACACTGCCACGACGATGTGCTGAAGATGAATTTTTGACAGCCAACCGACCATGCACTAGGGCAATGCTGAAATGTATCAACTAATCAGTATGATGACCTATGCTAAAGATTAATGTTTGGCAGCCAACCAACCATAACAGAGGACAACGATACATCTATCAGCTATCCAGTATGATGAGCTACATGCTGAAGATGAATTGTGTCGGACAAGCATGCAAAACCTAAGGCAATGATGATATCTATCAGTTAACCAGTAGGATGACATATTCTGAAGATGAATTGTGAAAGCCAACCATCTATAACCTAGGACAATGATGACATCTGTCACTTAACCACTGTGATGACCTCTATGCTCAAGTTGAATTGTGGATCAATCAACCATAACCTAGAGCAATTCTGACATCGATTAACTAACCAGTATCGTGACCTATATGCTGAAGATGAATTGTGGACCAATCAAACAATAACAGCCAACCATCAACCTCCAACCTCAATGACATGCTGAAAACGATTTTGGACCAACCAACTGGTAACCTTGGATGTTTGGGCTATCTACAAACCGATATGCTGAAGATGATCCTCAGATGATGACAGGATGTAACAACCAATGGCTATATTGTAGAATGGAATCTAGCAACTAACCAGTGTCGGGTATCAGGTATAGTAAAGGTATTTTTCACAATGAAAGTTTATTATTAGTCTTGACAAGTATGTATGCGATAATTATAAATATAGCTTGGAAGAGAGAGATGGGATATTTCAAGTTTCTGACTTCTACCAGCCTTGTAGTCCAGTTATTTGTGGTGTTTCCCAGCAAAGAAAAGGATCATTGTGTAAATTTTGTATGTCAATTCTAATAATAACACATTCATGACTGTGTGTTCATTGTTTCAAAGAGTGATTGATGATGATGAATTTTACATTGCAGGACCTTGCTGATTCGAGGACACTTGTGAGGTTATTCAACTAACAGTGCCGTGACGATATGCTGAAGATGAATCTTTGAGAGCTAGCCGAACATAAACTAGGACAATGATGACGTCTATCAACTAACCAGTGTCTTGACCTATATGCTGAAGACAAATAGTGACAGCCAATCATCTATAACCTAGGACAATAATGACATCTATCAACTAACCAGTGTCGGGACGTATATGCTGAAAATGAATAGCGACAGCCAACCATCCATAACCTAGGACAATAATGACGTCTTTGAACTAATCAGTGTAGTGGTCCATATGCTGAAAATGAACAGTGACAGCCAATCATCTATAGCGGAGGACATTGATGACATCTATCAACTAACCAGTGGCTTGACCTATATGCTGACTTGTGGACCAATCAATCACTTAGACTTCAGGACCTATGAGGTCTATTGACTAGTCAGTAACAGTCGACTAATATACACTGATTAAAACTGTCTGACTGAGAGGTAGTTACACCTTTTAGGTGCTGCCTCATATTATCTTTGATAACTGTACATCAGTTTTCTATTTTAGTTTTCCGCCATCTAATACTTGCCATATGATAGAGATGAATGGTGTTGGCGATATCAACCAGAAGACGCAGTCTGACGACCAACCGGTACCACTCAAACCTCAACGACATGCTGAAAATGATTTATCTGGGCCAACCAGATTGTGGAAAACACAAGAATCTTCAAAAGTCTTAAGTCTTTCCCCACTTTTCAGATGGCATGTTCCAAACACTACAAGTGTTTTGGACCTAGGATGTACAATGAATGAAGATTGCGAATCAAAATTTGAAAGCAAATTGAAAATGGTCAGACTTGATTTAATTTCTAATGAACAAAATCAGTCCTCCTTTTTTCGCAATAATCTGGGTTTCAGAATTGCCACAACGCCCTTTAAAGAAAGATAATCTTTATATCCAGTATGTTTGGCCATAATGCATCATGGGGTCATTGTTGAGTTTAGTGCTCTCTTCAAATATGGGGACAAATAGAGATAAGGTATAGATGTAAGGTGACATTAGGGGTGAACTTTTTGTTAGCATAGTGCCTAGATTTTGAATTCGACAGCCATCAGAAGGATTAGGCTTAGGGTTTATTTTATAGATATTTAGCTCAAGTTCTTATCTGGCTAGGAGTTGTGCTCAAAACCCAACAATGACCTAATAAGGTAATAACAAAAAACAAACCTTTCTTTAATGTGATCATTTAATTGTGGATCGTGCCTGGTCACATTAACTTGATTGACAATTGATTGATACCAAACTAATAGTTGTGGCAAGTTCGAGAACTACGAGATTGCAATAAACCTAAACAAATGACCTGGCCGTCCAAATGATGAAAACAGAAGACAAATACATTTGTCACCATCCACTGTGCATCAAATTGATGTTCCGTCTTGCCGATCAATACTCCGTAATGCTTGGATTATGATTGTTCTTTATTTCTGTCAGATCCGGTATTCATTATTTAGCCGTCGTCCACAAAATG
The DNA here is from genome assembly GCA_036873755.1 of Hanleya hanleyi. Taxonomy (NCBI): domain Eukaryota; kingdom Metazoa; phylum Mollusca; class Polyplacophora; order Lepidopleurida; family Hanleyidae; genus Hanleya; species Hanleya hanleyi. The sequence continues at coordinate 30,124 of JAVTVY010006217.1, read as the reverse complement.
GCTTTTTTTTGGCCGGACACTTGGCATCAGATCCAAATACAGTAAATTCCAAGTGATTCACCATCGAAATTCATCTGACAAATTTGCCAATTTTTGCTCTGCCATGATTTTCGATGGCATGATAAAACAAAAGCCTACTCGTTGAACTAAAAATTTCACCAGGAGTTCCTGTCGCCACGAACACCAGACCGGAGAATACAAATCCCGTGAAAGTACAGACGGTGTTTAGATTGATATAAGTGACAGTGGCAGCGTTGATCAAGTGACAGTTGATGGCACCAGTGACCAGTCGTCAGTGAACAGCAGTAAATACCCATCCTTTCCCTGTTAACATGTACTTTTTTTTGGTATAGAAAGTCAACTTGGTATGAAGTTTAATCCAACGAAGCAAGTTGCCTATATGAAATTCATTTTTGAGAGAAAGAATAATTCCAAAATTAATAAATTTGATGTAAATTCAAAACCCAATTATTCCTTTCAATTATCTTTTATACTAATTATTTCAGGACAAACGAATCTTGACACTTTCTGTTTGCTGACTTGTGAAAAGCCATGATGAAGTTTTTGGAATGAGCTTTCGAAAGAAATATAAAGTGAGGAAATTTTTAAACCAAAACATTCCAATTTTTCTTTGACATTTTCTGATATGTAGATCAGTTATGTATTTTAGATTTGGAATCTAATACTGGCGGTAAGATAGAGATGAATGGTGTCGGCCATATCAACCGGAAGCCAAAGTCTGTCGTCCAACCGGTACCATTCCAACCTCAACGAAGGGCCAACCAGCTGGTAACATTGGACATTTGGGAAAATCTACTAACCATTATGCTGAAGATGAAAGTCAGATGATGATGGGATGCACCAACCAATGGTTATCTTGTAGAACTGGATCTAGTAACTAACCAGTACCAGAAAAAGTAAAAAGCATTTTCACAATGATAGTTTATTATTAATCTTGGCATATATGTAGCTTATTAATAATCTTAACACATATGGACCCGATAACTATAAATACGGCTCAGCAATACATTTATACCAAGTTAAAACACTGCATCGTCCTCAGTGCTCATCTGTTGTGTTCTGTTACAATTTTGATGAATTACGTCCATACGTCTAGCTTTAGTACTGTAAATGTGATACACGACTGTTATATCTTCCCATAATATTCCCAGGAACGGGCATGCCCTAATATTTGATTCTCAAGCTAAGTAATTGAACAGCCGGTACCAGGAAATGTTGGCCGGGGTGACGATATACTACTAACAGTACATGGTCACACAACTACATCAAGCTATTCAGTAGATTTAATTTACGTTTGCTTTTCCATTTTAGTGGAGCCTACAAAACATGGATGGCAACAAGAGGAAAGAAAAAGAGCTCAATGAGCCCGAGACCTCTCAGCTGTTCTGATTCAGATGCAAGAGTGGTTTAACTAAAAGGGAAGTTTCTATATAGTTGTTCATTATACACCAGATTCGTGTGTGGTGTAGGTATACATTTGTACATATGAAAGGAATCAATATTACTCTTCACAGGATTGCTGTAAAATATAATTCGAATATTAACACAAAAAACAATCCGAGGCGTAATAAACTTACTAATCACAGGCCACTGTAGTCACATACTCCATGGTATCCAAGGTAATAATGTATCGGTGGTATCCATGGTAATGATGTATCGGTGGTATCCAAGGTAATGATGTATCGGTGGTATCCAAGGTAATGATGTATCGGTGGTATCCAAGGTAATGAATCGGTGGGTAATGATGTATCGGTGGTATCCATGGTAATGATGTATCGGTGGTATCCAAGGTAATGATGTATCGGTGGTGTCCATGGTAATGATGTATAGGTGGTATTCATGGTAATGATGTATCGGTGGTATTCATGGTAATGATGTATCGGTGGTGTCCATGGTAATGATGTATAGGTGGTATTCATGGTAATGATGTATCGGTGGTATCCAAGGTAATGATGTATCGGTGGTATCCAAGGTAATGATGTATCGGTGGTATCCATGGTAATGATGTATAGGTGGTATTCATGGTAATGATGTATCGGTGGTATCCAAGGTAATGATGTATCGGTGGTATCCAAGGTAATGATGTATCGGTGGTATCCATGTATCGGTGGGTAATGATGATGTATCGGTGGTATCCAAGGTAATGATGTATCGGTGGTATCCAAGGTAATGATGTATCGGTGGTATCCAAGGTAATGATGTATCGGTGGTATCCAAGGTAACGATGTATCGGTGGTGTCCAAGGTAACGAGGTATCGGTGGTATCCAAGGTGATGAGGTATCGATGGTCACCAAGGTGTTAATGCTCTAGAAGCTGAACTGTTCCATCTAGACATTAAGTTTGGTATACAGCATTGACCTGTGGCAAAGCACAAGCCTATTCAAATTGGATACATTTTGATTTTTTGTGTGGTTTCCATGGCAACAAGTCAGTCCGGTACAACTCCAGAAAAGGAGACAATGGTTCATTTTAGGGGACATGCTTCCATATCTGGAGACATTTGAATTTCTTCTGGAGTGTCTCCAAATCTGGAAACAAATGAATGTTTCAAATTTGTCTCCTGATCAGGGAACAGTTGCAGTGTTTCCAGTTCAGGAGACAATCACTCTGCTCCCTATTATATACATGTCTTTAAGTGAAGATATTTGTTCATTGTTGAGAATTTATTGAAGCAAGAAATAGTACCGGTATTGCATGAGCTTCCATTATCAGTGACTGCATACTATTTATATGTAATTTTATCAACTTAATAAATCTTGACCAATTAAGCCCAGTATAACTTTTGTACTTTTCATGAAAAGTTTTGAGAGGGGGGGGAAGGGGAGGTTATAAATATGTCATGGAATGATGTGATCTGGATCTGGATGGTGATTTTCTAATTGTTGAGGTTGCTCAAAATGAATTTTATGACCAAAGTAAACATCAGCATGAACATTTTTTCTTAAGCTTTCCATCAAATATCTTTAAAATAATCAGCCCTTAAATCACATCCAAGTATCGATAGTTTCAAATATTCCCAATGCTGTTGTCAAAGGTGAAAGAAAGTACATGTATACGTAACCACAAATTCACTGTGGGATTCACGCGTCAAGGTTCATGTACCCTTCAGTAATCTAAACTTCAAATTGTGGAAAATGGCAGTGCCACTAATATTCAATTCAAGAGTTGTATGAAGAATCTGTCAAAGTTTATGGAATATTCACTCCATATTTATAGAAATAGGTCTTATTTTTAACAAAGTATACTTATACATACATGTATGTTTAATGCTGAAAGTGCGACTTGCATACAGAATTTGAAAAAAAATCAGAACTTGTATGTGTAGATCCCTGGGCATGCTGGGTTATGCCATATAGCAATAGAGTCTCTGGAGTTTTACCAGTCTGCTGGCCATTATCAGGGTGCTATTAAATTTATGTCCCCCTTGTGTTTCAATTAGTGTAAGCATGACATTAAAGTGGTTATATGGAGCCTTATCTACTTGATTCTATGTCATCAATGAAGTTGTGGAGTGTGTTCAAGTTCAAGAGCCCACAAAGCTTTAGGAGAAGGTGTGTTGAAATTGTTTTGGACATCAGGCTGAAGAAATTGGCATTCGTTTACATTGGTAGGATCAAACTGTTTTTAGAAATGATTGTCTGAGTACATTTATTTCAAATAATGCAGAAAATGATCTCCCTTGATTGAAAAGCCAAGTTCGCCGTCACTTCCAATGATACATGTATTGTATGTGGATGGCTCCATATTTTTCACTGAAGTTGCTGCTGCTCAAAGACATGGTCTGTTCAGGATACTACATCATAAACATGAACATTTACTCGGGATCCTATGTTTGCAAATTCACACATTCTTGTATAGAATGGGCTTCGTTAGTGTATGTATGAACTAATTCCCATGACTAAGTTCCAATTTGAATCAATTTTACATTGAATCCCTGTTTTTCATCGAATATGCTTATACATGTTAGTGCAGTCGTAACAGAATGCACCTCTTAGCCCTGCCTTCTGTTCCACTATAAAGCCCAGTGAAGCATCATCCAATAATATTATTACACCACGTGACCAGACTACAAATGAATCTATTCTGGGGCATTCTCCTAGCTTACTCCCGATCCCTTAGTTCTATACTTAGTTACACCATGGTACCCTACCCCATAACCTCATATTCAAGTAGCTCGAATCATGGTACCGGTGTACTATTTGGAATGCACCCACTTCCATATGCACGTCCGAGTTAATGTGCATCTCAATTTTATTCCGAGTTACAATTCGCATTTTATAATTCCAATTTTGAATAACAAATGTCAAAATATCCTCCGAAATTCAATTTTCAATTCCAGTTTTAAAACCCAGGTTCAAACTCTAATTTTTATCTCGGGTTCAGTTCTGAACAGGTTTAGAATTAAATACAATATTCACATTTGAATTGATTGTCCCAATTCCACCCTTAAATTCTAAACATCAAGTTATGATATCCATTTGTGGAATATTAATAAAATTGTTTAATTTTAAACAGATTAATATGGTAGGGGCCCCAACTTTTTCAGACGCCTATTATTTTATTAATTATTTTGTAAACGTAAAGATCGACAACCATCCAGTATGGATAGTCAAGCTCCCCCCTCCCCCAACACTTTCGGACAGCTTCCGCCGCCACTAGTGTTTACTGCGGAATGAATGCTTTCCATCAGTTCTAGATCTTCCAGTCATGGATGTTGAAATAGATGTAGCCTCTCAAGTTTGACCAGCTAGTCTTATCACTGGTCATTATCACCCCAGTGTGCTATTAAATTTATGTCCCTCAAGTGTTTGACTAGTGTAAATGTGAAATTAAAGTGAGTATATGGTGCCTTATCTACTTTATCCTAAAACTAAAAGGCACTATATGTACATGTATCTGTCACCAGTCAAGTTGTGGAGTGTGCCATATACATGTAACAAACCCAGAATCCTCTATTAGTCTTTCATATAAGTGCTCTTTAGCCAGAAAACAGTCCCTGATAATGGAGTGCAATAACTTCACATGAGTTGACACAAATGATCACAATTTAACCTGGAGGTCAGTAACAGCACACTTTTGTGTGATAAAACTGTGCCTGATGTCTTCCAGATGTCTGTGTCCAGTTACTGATACATGTACATGGAATTGTCCAGCATTTTAAGAGTTGGCTAGTGTATCATCATTCTACATTGCCAATGCACCATACAATACCGGTACATGTAAAATAAGTCATTCATTTTTGAAAATATATAAAATATATGTTAACAAGCTTAATTACCTTAATTAGCGAATTCCATGTCAAAACAAATGTAATGGGTGGTTTTTCGAGAAAGACTTCACAGATTGATCCTAAACTTGGCCTGTACACAAGTGTCCACCATGTCACGATTATGATGTTTAAGAATCGTTGCACTCCCTGCATAGTAATTATCTAGCTACATGTAATTGGATGATATGCTGCATGGATTCCATGTCAATGCAAAAGGGCCATTTTCATGAAAATGTACAGTAAAGACAAATCTGAAATTAAATTTGAGCAGCTTGGCTACCAAAATGGAATTAGTCAAGACCATGTACATGTAGGCCACAAAGACTGTTTTCATATCAGCCAACCCATTCTAGCCCATATATGTTATTTTCAGGTGGTATCGGAAAAGGCATATTGGTAACGGTAAAGACATTGAATTCAAGACCATTTCCTTTTAACTAACCAGTTGGTTTTGGTTTCTTAATGAAAGTCAATCTGCCTTTTTCTAAACATTCTTTTGATGTTTTTTAAGTTCCAAGAAAATTTATAAGCAGAATGTCACTTCACTTTTCTCAGTAACTGTGACAGTTGACCAAGATATTTTTTTGTCTTTACCGTTACATTCCTGTCTTTACCGTTATGGCATTTATAACGGTAAAGACAAATTGAGTAATGGTAAATTACAAGCGTCTGGTCCATCATTCATAATTCAGCCATCGTCCATTAGAGAATATCCGCGTCCATAATGCAAAGACCTATTCCATATTCAATATAACAGTATTAGCACCAAATTCAAAAAGACAGTCATAGTATACATGTACATAAACATAAGCTTGTTTCCTGCAAAAGAGAAGCGGTCAACAGTTTTCAATGACGCCGACAAGACATCACGATGTTCCAAAAATATCAAATCCGTATCGCTGATCAGTATTCTTAAGACTGAGATTAGGTCAGCATGAGGCCGGCTGAACTGGATTAATGTGTCCATGGAGCCTACTATAGTAGCTAGGCTCCATGTGTGTCTTTCATGGTGAATTTATCTTTGGAAACAGTCTCCTAGTTCCCTGATTAGGAAACAGGCTGCGAGTTCCCTGTTTAGGAAACAGACCCAGATTTCCTGGTCAGGGAATTCATAATATAAACCCCAAGAGTTTGATTTATAAAATATGACTGAGGTTCTCTCTCCATTAATTGAAAAGCTTGGTTACAGTCCACTGAGTGTACTTACATACCTTTTTATTTTTTTATTGATACATCAGCACAGTCAGTACGGGTAGTATATAGGCATTCAATTTAAGAACACCAACAAGATGCCAAACATGGCAGATTAACAAAAGGCAAAATAAAGCAAAATTCACACGAGTCATGACGCAAAGCTGACATAATTCAATATGACCACATCATTATGGCACGTATGTGTATACGATTAGCTTGACATGATCCTGATAGGATATTTCATAAATATACTCAATAAATTCAATAAATTTACTTCACTGTGCTACTTAGAGAATGCAAGTTTGTACACAGTTTAGAAATTGATTCAAAAACATTTTTTTCTAAGTGTAATATATTTAGGACAGGCCAAAATAAAATCATGTTCATACTCAATGACCTTTCTTGGACACTGTTTACAAAGTCTTTCACCTCCATCTACTTTCGGTATCTACCACCTTCAATTTCTAACTTAGGCACATTCACTATTCTGTATTTGCATATAAGACTCAAGAGAGTTTATTTGCTGGTTAGAAAACCACTTCTCAGTTAGCATCTTCAAAAGTGATAAACACCACAGGACATCTAATTTTGTTTGAGTTGATGATAGCCACTTGATGTCCATAAATAGTCCACAAGCTGACAACATGTGGTTGAGATAATAAAAGTTGATCCAACAGACTGCCCTTTGCCAGCAGGTCAAATCCAAAAGCTTTTAAACAGGACAAGCCAAACCAAAGATGTCAGCCTCTCTAATGCTAATGCTATGCTGAACTGCCAGTATATAAATGAAGGTTGTTCTACCATACTGTCAGGAGACCTTTATATTGTGTTTGCATTGGTGTTTTAGATGGTCTCTGATTCAGTTATAAGGGAGGCATTAAAGATACTGCCATAAACCTGTTAAAAGAGTGCCATGATCAAATCACATGTAAACCAGAATACTAGTAAATTACATATACATGTAGATACAAGTAGGGTCACTTAAAAATCTGCTTAGAACTATATATGGTTTATTAGCCGAGATATCAGGATAAATTGATCTACAAAATATGCAGATGTGGGACAAAACACCCGGGGGCAAAACACCTGAGGACAAGAGATCCTTAGACAAACACTCACGGACAAAACCCCCAGTGGATAAAACACCCAGAGGACAAAATACCCAAATAAAATAGATATTAGGTCAGGCACGGAGTGACTTGAATATTGGGGCGGCCAGACGGGGGTGGGACAGGGAGGGGTGGGTCCCTGCCTCAGATAGCTGGTTTCGATTTTTTTTGTAAATTTAGACTTGTTTTAACGCAGTTTGGTGCTTCTGAGAACTTTGAAAGAGATAACATATCTCGCAATCAAACCGACTCGTAAGAGCTAAAAAAAATCCAATTGGCCTTTTTCAATGAAATTTCCCCCCACGTTGCTTTGAAAATAATTCGCTGATGATAATTTGTCAACTATACCCACCCACCCAAGTGAAAAGTCAATACCCAGGCTTCCGAAGCTGTGATCAAGGGGGGGGGGGCATTTCAAGGCACGTCAGTTACAATTATTGGGGAGCCAAAGTGGTCCTTGCCCCCCCCCCCCTTGCTGGCGAGCCCCCGGCTCCACTACGCCTGTAGGTAGCTTTATGTTTCATTCAATCACCATTATCATACCACTATCAAGATGCAATATTTTAGAGTTAACAAGATATTACAGCACTAGTTTAAAATAAAACAAAAAATAACAAAAAATGTCGCCTGAGGAAAACGCCCATTTGTGGGGATAATGTCACGGGGAAAAAATGTTGGTGGGGAAACTGTTGTCTGAGGATACTATCGGTACCCCTTGTTGTCCTCCGCCACGAAGTGGTGGGAGGACTTGGAAATGCTAGCCGTCCGTCCTTCTGTCCCACATCTTGTGAACGCGATATCTTGAGAACAATTCGACCGATCGACTTCAAACTTGAGAAGATGCTTCACATCAGTTAGACGGCCATTGGTATTGATTTTCACTGACGTACGTAATCCAAGATGGCCACCATCGACCATATTGGATTCTGTCCGTCCCACATCTTGTGAACGCGATATCTCAAGAACAATTCGACCAATCGACTTCAAACTTGAGAAGGTGCTTCACATCAGTTAGGCGGCCATTGGTATTGATTTTCACTGAAGTACGTAATCCAAGATGGCCGCCATCGACCATATTGGATTCTGTTCGTCCCACATGTTGTGAACGCGATATCTCAAGAACAATTCCACCAATCAACTTCAAGCTTGGGAAGGTTCTTCACATCAGTCAGACGGCCATTGGTATTGATTTTCACTGAGGTACGTAATCCAAGATGGCTGCCATTGACCATATTGGATTTTGTCCATCCCACATCTTGTGAACGCGATATCTCGAGAACAGTTTGACCAATCGACTTCAAACTTGAGAATGTGCTTCGCATCAGTAAGACGGCCATTGGTATTGATTTTCACTGAGGTATCTAATCCAAGATGGCCGCCATCGACCATATTGGATTCTGTTCGTCCCACATCTTGTGAATGCGATATCTCAAGAACAATTCCACCAATCAACTTCAAGCTTGGGAAGGTTCTTCACATCAGTCAGATGGCCATTGGTATTGATTTTCACTGAGGTACGTAATCCAAGATGGCTGCTATTGGCCATATATGTTTTTTTTTCCATCTTACATCTTGTCAACGCGATATCCCGAGAACAGTTCGACCAATCGACTTCAAACTTGAGAATGTGCTTCGCATCAGTTAGACGGCCATTGGTATTGATTTTCACTGAGGTACGTAATCCAAGATGCTTCCATGGACCATATTGGATTTACTCCGTTCCACATCTTGTGAACGCGATATCTAAAGAACAAATTAACCAATCGACTTCAAACTTGGGAAGGTTTTTCACTTCAGTTAGATAGCCATTGGTATTGGTTTTCACCGAGGTACGTAATCCAAGATGGCTGCCATTGACCATATTGGCTTCTATCCATCACACATCTTTTGAACGCGATATCTCGAGAACAGTTCGACCAATCGACTTCAAACTTGAGAATGTGCTTCACATCTATTAGATGGCCATTGGTATTGATTTTCACTGAGGTACGTAATCCAAGATGGCTGCCATTGACCATATTGGATTCCATCCATCTCGGATCTTGTGAACGTGATATCTCGAGAAATATTTGACCTATCGACTTCAAACTCGAGAGGGTGCTTCACATCAGTTAGACAGCCATTGGTATTGATTTTCATTGAGGTAGTATGTATTCCAAGATGGCTGCCATTGACCATCTTGGATTTCACTCACCGATATTGTACCCATCTGTGTTGTGAACGCGATATCTTGATCTATTCCACCCATCGATTTATAAACCTCACCATCCACAAATCCATATACAACTACAGACTTACATTCCAGTGTTACACTACCCATTACTGCTTCCCAAACCTCCTCAAATTGTCACAACAATTCCAGATAAACGTCTCTTTCCACATACACATATCCACTTTCCAAGTTATATTTAAGGAGATATTGGAAGCGTATATGCTGCATGCTCTCAAACAGGCTACTTGGCGGAGGACCTGCTAGCTACTCAGCTTGTTAAACAGATGCTTTTGTTTAGACTGATCAGCTCTTGTTTTGAAAATTTGACCTTGACCAATACTGAAGCTGCTTTTGGGGCTGGTTGGAACTCGGAAGCTGGGGCAAGTTGGAATGTGGTCCAACCAATTCCAATTGCTATAGCAACTGGTTGTACCGTGTTCCAACAACAACAGCAATTTATATATAAATGGCTATATTTGCAAGAAAGATTAGCAAAACCAGTCCGGAATCACGAGGAGACTCTGAAATGGCAGAGCCTGACTGGTTCACTGGTTGAGAGGCATAGTAATATTTCTCTCAGATTCCCAGAGATGACATCGATTGGTCAAGCAATGAGCTTTTTAGATAGGGGTTATGCAAATTAAAATGAAAACCTGAGAGGTGAACGTCCCCCGACGTTGATGCAATTGATTTGGCTTAGAACCGTAACGCTTAGTACCCATCATGGATAGCAATCGCACGTGAGATCCAGTAACAAGGTTTTCAGAAGTTATTTTCCGGGAAATTAAATTTTAACTTGGCCCACAGGTTGTGTCACCTATCAGTGGATGGGCAAGAGAAACAATCTCAAGCCCGATCTTGTGGCAAGGTACCCACATACATGTACCAAATTGGGAAAGAATGCATTCAGGTTTTCAAAAGTTATTCTACAGAAACAAAATTTCAATTTTGCACTTAAGTGGTACCGATAAGCGGATCGGCGTGAAATACAATCCCTAGTGAGATCTTAAGGAGAGGTACCCACATACCAAATTTGAAAATAATCCGTTCAGTTTTCCAGAAGTTATTTTCGGAAGCAAAATTTTAACTTGGCTCCCAGGTGGTGCCACCTATAGACGAATCGGCCTGAAAAACAATCTTAGGCGAGATCTTGGGGAGAGATACCCGTGTATGAAATTTGAAAAGAATCCATTTGAACAGTTTTTTGCAAAATCAATGGCCAGAAACAAAATTTAACTTGGCCCCCACGTGGCACGTGCGCCAGCTACAAGATCTTGAGGCGAGGTACCCACATAACAAATTTGAAAAGAATCCTTTCAGTTTTCCAGGAGTAATTGTCCGGAAACGAATCCAGATGGACGGACAATTAGCATATTTATGTTTTTGAAACAAAACATTGTTGGCTTTAGCTGTTCATCATGATTACAATATATAATCTGGCACAGAGAACCATTCTGTTTACTTAATACTTTGGACTTAATACTGGTGGGTGGTAGATAGCCCTATTGATGTACATATACTATATCATATTCACATATAACAATTATAAGTTCACTTAAAACTTTCCACCTTGTCTTTTATTTTTATAAAAAAAAATAACGCTCCAATCAGCCCGGTCTCTCCTACAGTGTGTAATTCAATACTTAAGATTTTCACCTTTTTTAAATTATCGCAGATGTGAAAAACAGTTGCAGATATGTCACACACTTCAATTTATGCCTAAGAAAAAAAGACAATGAGAACATAGAATGAACATATTTTTAAAAGCTTGCCAAAATGTCACATGAAAATGTTTGTAGCCTTGACTTTGTCCCTAAGAAAAAGACTATTAAAATCTAAAACAAGCGTTCTGAGAACCCCAACATCTCGCCTTGCGGGGTCACCCGCCAAAGGTGCAGCAGTATTGAAAGCATACATGTAGAGCAAACAATAAGGTCTGGAATAGGTGATGTGGTACAGACAATAATGTCTGGAATAGATTATCTGGTACAGACAATAACATCAGTCCCATGAAGGATTACTGGCAAAAGTTAATCCCATGTAGAATGGATAGGTCAGTGCTGTCGGATTACTGGTACATAGTTCAGTCCCATGTGAGATTACTGCTGGATAGGCCGGTCCTGTGTAGGATTACCACTGGGTGGACCAGTCCCATGTTATTACTGATGGATAGTCACCTGTGGGATTACTGATGGATAGTCCAGTCCCAAGTGGGATTACTGCTGGATAGTCCAGTCCCAAGTGGGATTACTGCTGGATAGGCCAGTCCTGTCTGGGATTACTGCTGGATAGATGAGTCTCGTATGGGATTAATACTGGATAGGACAGTCCCATGTGGGATTACTGCTGCATAGGCACTCCCGTGTGGAATTACTGCTGCATACGGCAATCCTGTGTGGGATTATGGCTGAGGAGGCCAGTCCCGTGTGGGATTACTGCTGGATAGGCTAAACCTGTGTGGGATTACTGCTGCAAATTGCAATCCAGTGTCATATTACATCTGGATAGGTGCATAAGCCAGTCCTGTGTGGAATTACTGCTGGATAGGCCAGTCCCATGTTGGATTACTTCAGGATAGGCCAGTCCAGTCTGGGATTACTGCTGGATATGTCAGTCCTGTGTGGCATTACTGCTGGATAGGCCAGTGCCATTGGGATTACTGCTGGATAGGTCAGTCCTGTGTGAGATTACTGCTGGATAGACCAGTTCGGTCTGGGATTACTGCTGGATAGTTGATTTCCGTTTGGGATTACAGCTGGATAGGTCAGTCCCGTATGGCAATACTGCTGGATAGGCTAATGCCATTTGGGATTACTGCTGGATAGGTCAGTCCCGTGTGGGATTACTGCGGGAGAGCTGTGACCTAGGAAAACATGAAACATGTCCACCAAGTTTTATAATCATCCCACGAAAGGTTCAACAAACTTTCCATGTACAGATCTACCTGTAAATTTTTGCCCAACAAAAACCTTATCAATGGAAAGATACAAAGTCTAAACTGCAATAATTAGGAAAAAAATTCATATTTAATGTCATATTTCTTAAATAGCACATGCACATCTTTGAATCACATTGAACTTGGGTAGCAAGTGTCAATCTCATCCAATGAAAGCTGACAGCTTCAGTAAACTTTCCGTGTACATGTATATACATGTGCATTATTATTGGCAGATTAAGACAAAACCCTCAAAATTTGAACAAAAATTAATATTTCATCTCCTAAATATCACAGATACATCTTTTAATCATAAGAAACATGTGTACCAAGTTTCATAATCATTCAATGACAGCTGACAACTGCAGCAAACTGTGGTGTACAGATGTACATGTGCACTTCAGCTAAACGCAATAATTTGGAGAAAAATTAATATTTCATCTCAAAAATAGCACAAGTAAATCCCCCAATCATAAGAAACATTTGTACCAAGTTTCGTAATCATCCAATGAGAGCTGACAACTGCAGCAAACTTATCATGTACATGTATATGTATACAGGTAGAGGCCTACATGTACAATTTACCTAAACAGAAAACTCTTCATTTGCCATAATTTGGAGAAAAATTAATATTTCTTGTCAAAAATAGCACAGGTACATCCTCTAATCATAAGAAACATGTGTACCAAGTTTCATAATCATCCAATGACAGCTGACAACTGGAGCAAAGTTACCATGTAGATGTATATGTATACATGTAGAGGCCTGTATGTACAATTTACCTAAACAGAAAACTCTTCATTTGCCATAATTTTGAGAAAAATTAATATTTCTTCTCAAAAATAGCACAGGTACATCCTCTTATCATAAGAAACATGTGTACCAAGTTTCATAATCATCCAATGACAGCTGACAACTGCAAGAAACTTTCCAAGTACAGATGTACATGTGCACTTCAGCTAAACGCAAAACTCATTCATAGGGATTTTAACATTAGAGTACCCCAGCGGTAGTACCCCCAGGTGGCATACCCACCCCCCATATTTTTTATATTTTTTTTATATTTTTTCTAATTTTTCTAGATTTTGTTTTAACTTGCTAAACCAAAAACCCATTCATTTCCAGGCAGGGGACAATGACACGGACACCGACACCAACAACAACGACATCCTCTTTCTCCCTCTCACAATATCTCCCCTTTACTTCGTAAGGCGAGATAAAAATGTAATGAATATAAAAATTGTTGCATGCCAAAATGTTGCACCTTTTATATTATGCCAAAATATCAGGTGCTGAAATGTCAGGTGTCGAAAGGTCCCTTACATGTACCAAAATGGGGTGTGCCAAAATGTTGTATGGATTCCAACCAGGATCACACTCAGTTCAACATGTGGTTGTCCCATAAATATAACAGCTGAGGTTAGATAGGAGTTTATCAGAAATGAAGCCAGCACTTATGTGCAGCCAGCATGCACACATAGATATCAGCCAGGGGTAGCTGTGTTTAGTTCTCCAAGCCAAATTTCACCACTCCATTCAAGAGTCTTTCTTGTCCATTTCCACATATTAGGGTCAGCTGGGTAATAAATTGTCCAGATAAGAAGAATCTTATCTGTGTCTACAGGTTCAGCTTTACTAACACGGAGGGTAGCTAAGCAGAACCAGGCCAATACACTGTCACACTATTCCTTGGGAAGTGATACCATGCAGATAATCAAAATTTCTCCAGGACAAATCGTGAAATATGTTAAAACAATGTCAATGTACATTTTGCATGTTGGCTGAAGTCTCAGATTACCCTTTAGATGACGACTTTACAATGATTATGGATTAAGAATACTGATAAGTGATACGGATTTGATATTTTTGGAACATCATGATGCCTTGCCGGCATCATTGAAAACTGTTGACAGCTTCTCTCTTGCAGCAAACTAGTCTTTCTTTATGTATGCTATGTTTTTTTGAATTTGGTGCTAATACTGTTAAATGTATGTGGAATATGGAATACTTATAGGTCTTTGGATTATGGACGCGGATATTCTTTAATGGACGACAGCTGAGTTATGAATGACGGACCACTATAACGTCATTATCTGTTCCAAACAATGGGAGGCAATCGATGATGTTTTTGAAAGTTGTGGCTCTCGTTTTCTGTTGGTATAAGTTTCAAATTATCGTATACTCGGAAGGTGAAAATAATTCACAAAACTATTACCACAAAGGCCTTGAATTCTGACATTTTAACAGAACATTGGAGAGGTTTGCAGTACACCTTAATTGTAACTGTGATACTTTTGCAAGTTCACATCATATTCAAAATAATCTTCTAAGTTATAGGATTCTTGTTTTACAACTTCAATTTAAAAAAATGTCACTGTTATTAATGTTGTAGTGCACAGCGCCACAAGCATGTAAGAACTTGTGACATTATTGTGGAATGATTAAGGGCTTAGAGAATCGAGTATTGTTGCTCTTACAGTGTATTTTGGTAAAATGTTGAAAAGCATATAATGTCATTGTATCTGCAGTGCAACTCCTGTATGTTTGTAAACGATAAATACTGAGAGCGTCAGCATAAAATGGGATAATAAAGTGAAAACCTTGCCAATACCTGGCTGTGTCACTTTTGATCAGTGTGAATTATACAAAATATGGAATATTTAAGCTCCTGCAAGTAGAGAAATAGAAAGTTTACCAATCAAATAGGCAATTCATTTTCAACCACACAGTTGCCAATGAATTTTGAATTTCCTAAATGTATCTTTGTTAATTGGTACATAAAGATAAATTGGGGAAATTGTTCAAAATTTATTGTTAGGTGATTAATTTCTGACCATACACTTATGTCAATATTTGTATGATAATCTTTCTATTTTTGTATTTTCACTTTCACTTAAGTACCTTTAATATGTAAATGTACCTATAACATACCGAAATGTCGCATGCCAAAATGTCATTCTCTTCACTTTGTGCAAAAATGTTGTGTGCCGTAATGTTGCAGATTCCTCCCCATACATTCCTATTCTACATCGTCACGATATGACTGAAATAATGTTGAAAGTGAGGTTAATCCTATTCACTCACTCACTATTCTCCAGTTTTAAAGTTTGTGAAGTTTGCTATCTATTTTTCAAGTCTGGGGACCGGCTAGCTTCCCCAGAGATTTTATGAGGGGCCTGAGCTGGCCATTGACTCAGTCCTTTAGCCGTACAGTTTGGCCTGTATGGTGACACTGGCTTTATACAAGAACATGATAAGCTCCATAGGCTGACCAAGTTCAACTTGGAGGCTGTGATGGCCAGTGTTGGCAATTGACTCTGAGTTTTAGGACTTTTAAACAAACAAACTTTACTCAGAGTGGGAGTATCACAGGGAAAGATACCAAATCTTTACCATAATTAAATACCCACGTTTGCCACTAACATAAATGTACCATAACAGATTCTTCATAGACTGAATCTGGGTTGAAAGATCTGGATCACATTAACACTGTGGTTATTAGGGTTCATGCTGACCATCAACACTATAAATCCAGAAAGATATTTACCGATGAAAAGTACTTCTTATTTGAACAATCTTGACAGAAGTACATGGAATATGCAGTGCTGTTCATATTTATAAAATAAATGTTGCCATAAACAGTTATTCAGTCAACAGATTTTGTTTGTAGCAAAAATAAAGTTAGAATGTGTAAATGTGTAATTTATGTAGTTTCTAATAATTCAATTCAAATGTTCAACTATTCTGTAATTATTGGCACACATACAGGTGGTGAAATAATACCAGATCGCCTGTTCGCAGTGCCCGCGACAACCTGAAATCAGCATGGGGAAGTTTTTGTTGACCCTTCACCTCTCCATGGGCAACCTAGCTATCCGTCAGCCAACACACACTAGTATATGAAGTTAAAGTTGAAACTGAAAGTTAGAAGTTAGAAGTTGAAACTGCCAAGGGCAAGCAAGTTTTAAAATATAACTTGCCCGAATGGAAAGCTAAAAATAATTATTGTTTCTACCCGTCATACATGTACACATGTACACATGTACTGGTTGACCCATGGATATGATTTCTTATATCAGTGAAATTGTCTCAAGAATAACCGATATTACTTCTTGCAAAAAAGGATACATACATTTGAAAAATATGTATATATTTTTGTATGTAAAATGTTTTTCCGAATGTGGAAATGGATCATGCAAATTACAATGTTAGCTGTTCAGGAAATATTAGTATCTGGTTTCCTATTTAGGAAACTTGACATCGTTTCCTGTTCAGGAAAATTTAAAGTGTTTTCTATTTAGGAAACTTGTTTCCTGTTTAGGAAACATCTTGTGTTTCCTGATCTGGGAATGATTTCCCAGAATAGGCGATAGGTTACTAGGAGTTGTACCATACTGCCAGATGAATGACTTGTATCTGTTCACATTGATATAAATAGAAAAGTCAAAATGATATATGAACTTGTTTTTAGCATGGTATTGCAGAAAATTTTTAGTCTATAATTGCCTTTGCACAATTTTGTGTATCACATACTTGGCAGGGCGCCAAATTTGAAAGTGAACATGGATAAACCACATGGTACATGTAATTGAATGCTGCCACTCTTCGTATGTCTGAATATCAATAAGGATTATAATACATATAAAAGTCACAATGCCAAAAATCGACCATAGAGGTCCATGTCCCACGCTAGCATCACCAGTTATGGTGGATTACATCCACCATAACTGGCGCTGCTGCTGCGGGGGCCATGGACCTCTATGGTCGATTTGTTTTGGTCGATGATATCTCATATCATTGATGAAGAGTATGATTTGAAAATGGAGATATCCAACTGCTTATAATCCAATATGGCTGACGGTGGCCATATTAGATTACGCACATTGGTGAAAAACAATCCCAACCGTCCTCTCACCAATGTCAATGCACACACCAAGTTTGAAGTTGATCGGTTAAATCATTCATGAGTTATTGTCCGGACAAGAAAATCTCAGATCCAACTGCTTATAATCCAATATGGCTGACAGCGGCCATATTGGATTATGCACATTGCTGAAAAACAATCCCAACCGTCCTCTCACCAATGTCAAGGCACACACCAAGTTTGAAGTTGATTGGTTAAATCATTCATGAGTTATTGTCCGGACAAGAAAATCTAAGATCCAACTGCTTATAATCCAATATGGCTGACGGTGGCCATATTGGATTATGTACATTGCTGAAAAACAGTCCCAACCGTCCTCTCACCAATGTCAAGGCACACACCAAGTTTGAAGTTGATCGGTTAAATCATTCATGAGTTATTGTCCGGACAAGAAAATCTAAGATCCAACTGCTTATAATCCAATATGGCTGACGGCGGCCATATTGGATTATGCACATTGCTGGAAAACCATCCCAGCCGTCTTCTCGCCAATGTCAAGGCACACCCCAAGTTTGAAGTTGATCAGTTAAATCGTTCACGAGTTATTGTCCGGACAAGAAAATCTTACGGAATTACGGACACCGGTGTTTCTAAGTCCCCCCCCCCCAACTAAGTAGCAGGGGACAATAAATTCATTATTTCTCGAAAGAGGGATAATTATCCTTTCTGATGACCTGCCTGGATATTCTTAACCACAATGTGGTTTTTGTTTCAGCACAGTTGCTTCAATTTTCCGAAACCGGCCTATTTCCAAAACCAGACAATGCACTGTATCAGTTACGTATTACACTTGGTTTTAATTCTTTAATTTCTTTAATACACAATGACCATAATCTGCCAGCTTCTTAGGTCTCGAGAATGAAGCAGGCCACATAAACTGTCATAAACTATCTAGCCGTACCATGGAATGTTTAATCTCTCTCACAGATATATTAAGTAAAATCAACAACTGATCACTATATCCACCATAAGGCTCCATAAAAATTGCACTCACACATCACGCCGTGACGGGTTAAACTTGGAAATGGAGTATTAATCAGAAAAGCGCAGATTAAATCAATTCTGTACAACATTCATGTACTTGCAATGGCTTGCACTGTCATTCCAAATAAATTAACTCAATTCGCCAGGCAAATTATTTTGATAAAAAAAATTGTTTTCAACCTATATTTGGAACTACATGTAAGTTCCCAGTTTGGGAATATTTCATCAAGATTCCCTGTTTCGGAATTTTCCCATAATTCATCTTCAGCAAAAATATACTATTTCAGGGAACATTTTGCTATTGCCCGATTAGAGAACATTCTGCTATTTCCTGATCAGGGAACATTCGGTTATTTCCTGATCAGGGAACATTTTTTCATGTGATAGTTGGGTTCCCAGATCAGGAAACATTTACCAAGAGACACACCCCATGGGTTTATACAAGTTAATATCTCAGGCTAACAAAGGCTAACAGGGTAGGCACATGTTTCACCATATATAGAAAAGGTTGGATTATTTCTCCTCAATTATGCCAATGTGGTGAGGGGTGGCAGTTTTGAGAAAAGCAGACTCAAAGAAATGAGTGTCCCTAAAAACCATGCAATGAGCCTCTTAATTGTAATCTTTTCATTATCATTTTATAAATTATTAATGTAAATGCTGTATTTAATGATAAGATAATAAGAATCTTGAGTTTTGTGGTAAATTTAAGTCAAAACAAAAAAAATCTGCAACATTTCCTATTCAGGCATTAAGTTTCCTGATCTGGGAACATTACCAATGTTCCCTGATTTGGAGTTGGACCGGTATTCAGTGTTTGAATGTTAATTTGGGACATAATTCCATATAAAAGTTTTATATCTCGCCAATGATGTCTGTTTTTACAAGCGATTATATTCTTCAGATTTGGCTTATGAATTTAACTTTTTCCCCAATTCCGGAAAACTGTGCATTGAGACATTAAAGGCAATGGCCACCTATTTTGAAGACATGTCTTCTGTTTAGGAGACAAATCAATTGTCTCCTGTTCTGGAGTTGTAGTTTGTCTCCTATTCAGGTGACACATAATGTTCATGATTACAATACTCACAGGTCAGTCAAATCAGGACGCTGAAAACTTGTCTAAACCATACCTTATCCAACTGGTGAATTTTAAGGAATACCAGTATATATGATTTTTGCACCACTGCAACTATATGCAACTAGTCAAAATATTGAGTTCTTTAAATTACTTGTTTTGAACTTGTACACAAACTACTTGTACATCTACATGTACATGTATAATGATTATTGGGAGGCCTGCAACATTCTTGAGAAATTGTGTATGTGTTGAGCATTACTGATATATATGGAATAGAAACATTCCAGGTCTCCAGATGTTAAAATTATTAGTGCTTAAATTGCAGGATATCAACAGTTCTCTTATATATTGAAATGTCTCCTGTTCTGGAAATCATCATGAAAGTCTTCTGTTTTGAAAACACATACATGTAAATAGGGAACATATACATGTTAATACATGTTGTTTCTTGTTCTGGAGACAAAGTGATAGTACGCCCTCTTAACTGCTTATATTTAGAGGTTAACGAGAGCTAACGACTGAACCACTATGAGCATAACATTACTACATGTAAGTGATCAAGCCATAACTGTTGGAGAGTGCCTTGGTGCACAAATGTGCATGCCCCATGTATTCAGTAATTGAATGTAAATTTGGGACATAATTCCATATAACAAGTTTTATAACTCACCATTGCTGTCTTTTTTATAAGCGAATATTCTAACTGATTTTGGCTGAAGAATTGCGATTTTTTTCCAATTCCCGAAAAGTGTGCATTGAGACATTAAAGGCAATGGTCACCTATTTTGAAGACATGTCTCCTGTTTAGGAGACAAATCAATTGTGTCCTGTTCTGGAGTTGTAATTTGTCTCCTATTCAGGTGACACATAATGTTCATGATTACAATACTCACAGTTCAGTCAGATCAGGACGATGAAAACTAATCTAAACCGTACCTTATCCAACTGGTGAATTTTAAGGAATACCAGTATATATGATTTTTGCACCACTGCAACTACATATAACTAGTCAAAATATCAAGTTCTTTAAATAACTTATTTTGAACTTGTAAACAAAGGCTGGAGAACTACATGTACATGTATCATAATGATTATTGCAACATTCTTGAGAAATCGTTTATCTGTTAAGCATTACTGATGAAATAGAAACATTCCAGTTCTCCAGATGTTAAAATTATGTAATAAGTGGTTAAATTGTAGAATATCAAAGTTGCCCTATATTGAAATGTCTCCTGTTCTGGAAATCATCATGAAAGTCTCCTGTTTTGGAAACACGTGCAAATGTTTCCTGAATAGGGAACATCTATATGTTGATTCATGCTGTTTCCTGTTCTGGAGACAAAGTTATAGTACCTCCCCTTAACCGCTTATATTTAGAGGTTAACGAGAGCTAACGACTAAGCCACTATGTGCATAACACTGCTAAGTGATCAAGCCATAACTGTTGAGAAGTGGCTTAGTGCAGAAATGTGCATGTCCCATGTATTCAGTGTTTGAATGTTACTCCGGGAAATAATTCCATATAACAAGTTTTATATCTCACCAATGGTGTCAGTTTTTACAAGCAAATATATTCTTCTAAATGATTTTGGCTTATGAACTGAGATCTGATTTTCCAGTTCCAGAAATGTATGCATTAAGAGATTCAAGGCAATGGCCGCCTATTCTAGAGACATGTCTTTTGTTTAGGTGATAAACTGATTGTCTCCTATTCTGGAGTTGTACCGGACTGCAAGTCGGAAAATATCCATGTAACGACGTTGGCGCTCCACAAGCCGGACCATTGCAGCTGGAGATTTCAAATTTGGCATGCAACATTGCTGTGTGAAAGAGCACATGCCTATTCAAATTGGATACATTTTGATGTTTTTTTGTGGTTCCCATGGCAACTAAATGGAAAATATCCATATGATTATGTTGACGCTCTAGAAGCCGAACTGTTGCAGCTGGTTCAGATTATTATTGGGGTTTTGTTTTTTGTTCAGAATACTTTTTCTTCTGCCATATTTTTCGCACGTGAGATGTCAAATTATTTGTTATAGTCCTCCAATGCATCCAACTTCTTGCACTAAATTTATCATATTTTAATCTTTTACAAGCAACTGTTAAAGCATCTGCTGCATTCAACCAAATCTTTCAGGCTTGTTCATATGCATTTTCATCCATTCTCTACCAATATACACTGATTAAAACTGTCTGACTGAGAGGTAGTTGCACCTTTTAGGTGCTGCCTCATGTTATCTTTGATAACTGTACATCAGTTTTCTATTTTAGTTTTCCGCCATCTAATACTTGCCATGTGATAGAGATGAATGGTGTTGGCGATATCAACCAGAAGACACAGTCTGACGACCAACCGATACCACTCCAACCTCAACGACATGCTGAAAATGATTTATCTGGACCAACCAGCTGGTAGCCTTGGACGATTGGGTCAATCTACTAACCAATATGCTGAAGATGTAGAATAGCAACTACCCAGTACCAGGAAAAGTAAGGGCATTTTCACTATGATAATTTATTATTAATCTTGACAAATATCTATGCGATAATTATAAATATAGCTTAGAATATAAGGATGGGATATTTCAAGTTTCTGTCTTGTACCAACCGTGTTGTCCAGTTAGTTGTGTTTTCCAGCAAACAAAATAACCATTGTGTAAATCTTGCGTGTCAATTCTGGTAATAGTTACAACACATGCATGTGTATAAGGGAAGAGGTGCCGAATACTGGCAGAGCCACATGACTTCACAGTATAGTCTTCCGGTTAACATATTCTAAAGCACAGTAAGTTATGCAAGACTTCGTTTGTGTTTGCTGTTACCAAAGATCGATTGACGATTATGAATTTTGCATTGCAGGACTTTGCTGATCCGAGGACAATTCTGAGGTCTGTCAACTAACACTGCCACGACGATGTGCTGAAGATGAATTTTTGACAGCCAACCGACAATGCACTAGGGCAATGCTGAAATGTATCAACTAATCAGTATGATGACCTATGCTAAAGATTAATGTTTGGCAGCAAACCAACCATAACAGAGGACAACGATACATCTATCAGCTATCCAGTATGATGAGCTACATGCTGAAGATGAATTGTGTCGGACAAGCATCCAAAACCTAAGGCAATGATGATATCTATCAGCTAACCAGTAGGAAGACATATTCCGAAGATGAATTGTGAAAGCCAACCATCTATAACCTAGGACAATGATGACATCTGTCACTTAACCACTATGATGACCTCTATGCTGAAGTTGAATTGTGGATCAATCAACCATAACCTAGAGCAATTCTGACATCGATTAACTAACCAGTATCGTGACCTATATGCTGAAGATGAATTGTGGACCAATCAAACAATAACAGCCAACCATCAACCTCCAACCTCAATGACATGCTGAAAACGATTTTGGACCAACCAACTGGTAACCTTGGATGTTTGGGCTATCTACAAACCGATATGCTGAAGATGATCCTCAGATGATGACAGGATGTAACAACCAATGGCTATATTGTAGAATGGAATCTAGCAACTAACCAGTACCGGGTATCAGGTATAGTAAAGGTATTTTTCACAATGAAAGTTTATTATTAATCTTGACAAGTATGTATGCGATAATTATAAATATAGCTTGGAAGAGAGAGATGGGATATTTCAAGTTTCTGACTTGTACCAGCCTTGCAGTCCAGTTATTTGTGGTGTTTCCCAGCAAAGAAAAGGATCATTGTGTAAATTTTGTATGTCAATTCTGATAATAACACATTCATGACTTTGTGTTCACTGTTTCAAAGAGCGATTGATGATGATGAACTTTACATTGCAGGACTGATTCGAGGACACTGGTGAGGTTATTCAACTAACAGTGCCATGGCGATATGCTGAAGATGAATCTTTGAGGCTCCAGTGTCTTGACCTATATGCTGAAGACAAATAGTGACAGCCAATCATCTATAACCTGGGACAATGATGACATCTATCAACTACCCAGTGTCGGGACGTATATGCTGAAAATGAATAGCGACAGCCAACCATCTTTAACCCAGAATAATAATGACGTCTTTGAACTAATCAGTGTAGTGGTCCATATGCTGAAAATGAACAGTGACAGCCAATCATCTATAGCGGAGGACAATGATGACATCTATCAACTAACCAGTGGCTTGGCCTATATGCTGACTTGTGGACCAATCAATCACTTAGGCTTTAGGACCTATGAGGTCTATTGACTAGTCAGTAACAGTCGAACAAATAATTAACATAACGAAAGGAATTATGATCCAATCATCTAGGTGAACTGAGCCAAGGAAGAGTGAAAACTTTACTTATACACAGGCAAGCCGCTACACACCATTACCTCCTTCGTAACTGTTTAGTGGAGTACTGATTGGTACTGGCGGGAAAGGTCCTCTTGCAAAACCGTCTGATCAGTACCAACCGGTTACTACGAATTACCCACGGATTGACTACTAGACAGATACATGTACAAGCAGTTAGCTCTATGTTACCAAACCATTTGTTCACACTTGGTTACATATTGGTAACAATGCAGTAATGCATCAGTATAACTTGATTGGTTACTGCTCAGTAACAGGAATAGCTACCATCCAATTTCTGTTTGCCTACAATTCCTCTAGTTTACTAGTTTTCAAGATTTCACTTCTGCGTTTTCTGTAATTTCTTGCCATTGACATCGATTCATTTCCCAGATATAAATTTGTTTTCTGGTTTTAACAATTTCTTCTATCCATTTTCAAGCGACTGCAAAAATCGAACAACCATGTGAAAACACTAAATATTAGCAAAAACATATCAAAAATGTATTTCAACCGCAGTGGAAACAATTTCAACCGCGGGGGAAACTATTTCAACCGCGGTGAAAAGTATTTCAACCCCGGTGAAAAGTATTTCAACCCTGGTGAAAAGAATTTCAACCGCGGTGGAAAGTATTTCAACCGCGGTGGAAAGTATTCCAACAGCGGTGGAAGGTATTTTTACCGCGGTGGAAATGACACGACATTTTCTGTGTGTTTTTGCTATTTCTGATGTTTCACGCAATTTTTGAGGTTTTCGCTAATTTACATTGTTTTCATGTGGTCGTTTGATTTGTTCTTGTCTCTTAAAAATGAAATTCCATCGTTTTAGTATGGAAATGGTTGCAGTTTCTTGAAGAGGAAAATGAAATGGATTGTGAAAAAAGAGATATCGTACAGCTCAACACATCTTGCTACATAAGATACTATGGTAAATTACCATATTTACCATAGATGTTATGGTAAATTACCATATGGGTCGTTGTCGAGTTCTTGATGTCGATTGCTGACTTGAAGAACAGTGCTTGAGGGAATAGAGTTTAGGGTTATGGTTATTTATAGCGGAAGTATTAGTTTTAGCGTTAGTTCCAATCATGTCAGCTGACGGGTGAGGATGGTGGTAGATGTTAGAACTAGTGTAGAGATTGGGATTAGCTCAGGGAATAGCTTAGGGATTAGCACTTGGGATTCAGTGTTAGCAGTTTGCTCTATGACTGACGACGACACCATGGCCATATCAGTACCAATTTGTAACATTGACCTGTACCAGTCTGTAAAACAGACCTGTACTATTTTGCGACCTGTCCCCTTGGCAACCTGTACCATTTTTCAAAAATACCAAATGAATATACTATATCTAATATACTGAAATATTTATTGTAATCGTTTGTCAATCTGATAAGTTTGATCACTAATTCCAGTCTGATCTGAAAAGATTGAAATTAGAGACCAGAGTCTAATAGGATCTATTAGATTGGATATCCACTATACTTAATTAGGATAGTATTGTACAAGCTTACATGTATGTTAATCTATGTATGTTCACATCAATGGGCGAATGGCATGTCCAGTCCCAGGTGGCGAGATGATGTGGCCAGTAATACCAGGTTCCTAATTCGTAAACCATGATATGTGTATGTTTGTATCATGAAAACCTTTACAAATCCATAGATTAAATGCATAAAAAATAAAATACAAATCACGTAATTGTTCGCCCATGCTTCCCAGAGTTTTTATCGAGCCCGTAGCTTTAGCTGCGGAAAGCTCGATATAGGTGCCACAATGATGTCCGTCTGTCTATCTGCCTGCAGGACCAAGTAAATGTTAAAGCTCTGGACGTAGAAAATTTTTCCTCACGACCAAGTAAATGTTAAAGATTGATCGTAAGGCCTGCCCGATCGCCGAACCCTCATATTTCAGATGCTTACATCGGGCTACACATATTGAACCCATCCACTGTCCGCGGGGAGCATGTCCCCATCCCTGGGACATCAGGACCAAGTAAATGTTTTGGAAAATTCCTGTCCACAGCTTCTCAGCCTAACCTATGTCTCCTAAACTAAGGCCAGCCCGACCCCCAGAAATTTCATCTATTCCAAATGCTTACATCTGGCTACACTTATTAAACCCATCCACTGCCCTCGGGGGGGCCATGCCCCATCCCTGGGGCACCGAGCCCCACCCCATATCTCCTAAAGTAAGCTTTGCCCGACCCCATACCCTCGTATAGTTTGGGAGCTCAGATCATCCTGTACACTTATTCAACCCATCCACTACCACCGGGAGCATGTCCCCACCTCTGGGGCAACAAGCCCCACCCTATATCTTCTAAACTAAGCTTCGCTCGACCCCCATACCATCATATTTTCCCACAGCTTACATGACCCTACATTTATTCAACTCATGCGCTACCCATGGAAGAATGTCCCCACCCTCGGGGCACTGTGCCCCACCATCCATCACCTAAACTAAGCTTCGCCCGATCCCACATCCTCATATTTTCCTGAAGCTTACATCATGCTACACTTAATCAATGCATTGCCCAACTCCATACCCTCATATTTCAAGGTAAGGCTTTGGTGTAAGACCTCCCATTGAAAAGGTAATATCCTGGACAAAAGACTGACAATACGACTTGCAGCAAATCCTTGTAAACTATCCCTTTCTGGATAGTAATATTCCCGTGGGAACTGCATATGGCGTATACATATCTCGCTTAGTAGCATTTGCTAGATCCTGTGTTAGATGTGATGATTTTAATCAACGTCACAAAACATTGTTGCAGAAACTTATAAAACAGGGCTATTCCACCAAGCGCCTCCACTCAAAGTTTCTCAAATTTGGCGATACATATCGCATGCTGATAGCAAAATACGAACATAGCGTGCAAGATCTATGGCGCTACGTGTCGTAACTTGTCTAATTCCGCTTAACCCGGGGCTAGGGGCCGTGTGAACCCATGTACTTCAAGATCCTCATGGTACTCATATGAACAATCAAAGCGTGACTGAGATACATCATTCTTTAGATGACGACCTTACAACGAATATTATGGATTAAAAATACTGATCAGCGATACGGATTTGATATTTTTGGAACATCATGATGTCTTGCCGGCATCATTGAAAACTGTTGACCGCTTCTCTCTTGCAGGAAACAAGCCTATGTTTTTGTATACTATGATTGTCTTTTTGAATTTGGTGCTAATACTGTTATATGGAATATGGAATAGGTCTTTGGATTATGGACGCGGATATTCTCTAATGGACGACGGCTGGATTATGAATGACGGACTAGACGCTTGTAATTCATCAGATATATGTAATGGAATGTGTCGGCTTACTTTCGAAAAGTTTTATAATATAGTTCCTCCTTCAATCCAACCTCAACATCACTGATATAGAAATCATATTTCTTAATAAATGTATCGTTATTTTAAACGATGTGCATTGCCGATGATGTGCAACCTCAAATGATGTGCTGCCTTGAAGGGCTCGATCTTTTTGCGAAGCTGCATGTTCCTTTAATAGAAAGGTTTTATTTCTGTTTTCTTTGAATGCAGGGTTAAATAAGATTTAATACACAATTCATGATTACAAGCACAAAGGTGAACAATGCCGGTTGATGGTTGATGGTTATCAATTGATAGCGTATGTTGGTTTAGGTTTTCTGTATTAATATATGGGTATTGTTTCTTATTTGATTATTGTTTATATATATATATATACTGTGTTGTCTGATTGAGTATGTGTTTGTAGTACATGGGTGAAAGTCTGTCAGTTACTTGCCGAAGGGCAGTGGTTTTCTCCGGGTACTCCGGCTTCCTCCACCAACCAAACTGACTGTCATCATATGAGTGACACAAACTTGAGTGTGACATTAATATGGTGTTCTATTTGTGCCAAGTTTCCGTCGCCTTTTCAAAACGCGACGTCGCCTTTTGAAACGCGACGTCGCCTTTTGAAACGCGACGTCGCCTTTTGAAACGCGACGTCGTGTTTCGAAACGCGACGTCGCGTTTTTAAAACACGACGTCGCCTTTTGGAAAACACGACGTCGCCTTTTAAAACGCGACGTCGCGTTTCTTTCCTATCTTTTAACATTGCCAAACAAGACGTGGGTGAAACACGACGTCGCCTTTTGAAAACGCGACGTCGAGTTCCGTTGTGTCGAGTTTTACAATGCAAAAACATAGGAAAGAAACGCAACGTCGCGTTTTAAAAGGCGACGTCGTGTTTTCCAAAAGGCGACGTCGTGTTTTAAAAACGCGACGTCGCGTTTCAAAAGGCGACGTCGCGTTTCAAAAGGCGACGTCGCGTTTTGAAAGGCGACGGAAACTTGGCACAAATAGAACACCATACATTAAGCTAAATTCCCTCCCTCCCTTGTAGTAGATGTTATTGCTTAAATGAGTAAACGCTCTACCCCCATAGAGTATGCCAGGCTGCTATGGTTTGGGGGCAGGTTTCCTCCTATTATGACTGATTATGATCGGGGGGTTGTTCCTGGCCGGCGGCAGGCATTTTTTTATATATAGGTT
Organism: Hanleya hanleyi; assembly: GCA_036873755.1. Classification (NCBI taxonomy): domain Eukaryota; kingdom Metazoa; phylum Mollusca; class Polyplacophora; order Lepidopleurida; family Hanleyidae; genus Hanleya; species Hanleya hanleyi. Next base: position 1,536 of record JAVTVY010006217.1, on the reverse strand, counting down.
ATTCTCTAGTTATATCTGAAAATAGTTTGTTGTTTCAGTATAGCGCTGATATGCCCTATTCGTGTGATTGTGTTTGATGTCGTTTATGTGCAGTTGACCTCCTCGGTGTATCGTAACCTTGTTATGAATGGTAGTTTTCTACCGCTGTTTGTCGGAATAAAGAGTGTACGGCCCCAGCAGTATTACCAAATATGGAGTTATGTGCTGACTAATGGTGATTTGTTTATTTCATAAACAAACGGAACCGGGTACCAGAGAAGTTCGGAAACAGTTGCTTCGTTCGCAAAAAATACCTTTGTTACTTGTTTAAGACAAAAATGTGCAGTCGATTAGCATTCATGCACATGTACCTTACATTTTGTCCGATGGGAGTTTTGTCCGCGGGGTTCTTTCCTTGGGCTTTCATCCCCCGGAGCATTGCCCTGGATTCCGGATTGCCATGACCAACTGAACATGGAGCATGTATCATGGATCACCATCTACCTGGGATGCTCTAACTGTTGGACTTGAAAAAGCCTTTCGATTCCGTGGATTGGGCATACGTCAAACAATAGCACTATTTAATTGAAAAGTGGATGGAGCTGATATATAAAGGTAGCCATGTGTAATGGGCATGATTCTAAAAACAATTCGATTGCCCGTGGCTGTTGTCCGGGAGATTTCCTCTCACCTTATCTCTTCTTGCTGTGTGCTGAAATTCATTCATTCAGATAAAAATTAAAAAAACATAGTGAAATTACAGTACAGTGTTTGGGGAGTTCCGAATCACGGGGAGTTGCAGATCACTTTCCTAATTAATGCCTGGTATTTCTTGAAGTAAAGCATCCGATTAAAACTTTTTAGGTTTATTGGAACGTCTGTTTCCGTGGATTGAAATGAACGTCAAACAACCGACTTGCATTGTTTCTTTTCCTGTCACTTCGGCAACGTAATACGCAGGGTACTGTGCTATGACAAATTGACACCGAGTCGACAAACACGTGCGATTTTTCCAGTAGTGAATCTGCGCGAAATAAGGTGGTTTTGGGCGGTATATTCAGTATTTATTTAAGTGACAGAATCTTGCTAAATGGCCAAACAAAATATCTAGTGATTTGCGATAAATGTTAACTGACCAGCATTGTAATATAATGGCGCTATAGAGATGTCAATTCCGAATAAACGAAATAAGCGCTGTTCATAACTTGAAATCGGTGAATAAGGGACCGTCTCACAACTAATACAAAATATGTAAACCGACTTTAAGGAAGATTGGTCAATCCAGGGAATTGTCAAAAAAAAAAAAAAAGAATCAATGACAACATCTTTGTAACCGAAACTATGTACGTGAATCATTCCAAACCTTGGCGAACAAATCATTTTCTCGATATTTCATAATCTTATTCAATAATTTCAGACATATCTCTTACTCCAAACAAAAAGTTTTATATAAGTAAATTGTTTATCACTGAGCGAGGTTTCTACGAGTTCAATAACTGGATATCCCTTTATTAACACTATCTGGTCTGGAAGATTTGGGGTGTATCGCAGGTGAGG